>JAJJWW010011598.1:0-56291 GCA_023531295.1 Papaver armeniacum | reverse complement strand
AATTCATGCAACTAATGTATCGAAAAAAATGTAATTCCACTAAATTCCTAAACCCTGAAATCTCACCCTTTAAAATTCTACATCAAACCCAACATAAAGAAATTTCAACGTAGTTTCTCTTTAGTCTTCTTCATCTTCCCAAGACCTTCCGAGGCAGCTTCTCTCGCGCCTACAAGGCACTTCTTGAATCAGATGCAACAATATTACTGTTTGTTAACCATCTTACTGCCCAGTCAAATGTCCATTTTAAACCAGAGTTTGTTGTCCAACCTCCAACCCAAACCGATCGCCAAAGCACCCAAGCAAGTACATACTTGACCTTAAATAAGTTGAGAACCAGTAAATCCTTGCTGCAGTTGCACCATTTTTGCACCAACACTAATTTTTCGTTTTCTGCTCTTAAGTTTTGTATGTCAACCATCTTTCAAATCAACTCTTGATTTTGTCATTGTATGGCCATGGTTTTGGCCATCGATCTCTCCTTTTCAGGGCTGGCGTA
This sequence comes from Papaver armeniacum, assembly GCA_023531295.1. NCBI lineage: Eukaryota > Viridiplantae > Streptophyta > Magnoliopsida > Ranunculales > Papaveraceae > Papaver > Papaver armeniacum. Next base: position 55,792 of record JAJJWW010011598.1, on the reverse strand, counting down.
TAACTTGGATTTTTATACACTGGTACAGTTTGAAGCCAAAGCAGGAAATCACATCAACTGAACACACTTTCGAGACTGCACACTCTTTTGAGGTTGCATGATTTCAGACTCAGAAGAGAAAGACAAAATCAAGATTTAACGAAGAAGTTAAGAAGAAAAAAATTTGTACAATCAAACTTGATGGATAAAATGACAAATATATTGATTAATGAAAAGTCAAAAACAATGACCAATCAAGTCAACTACAGTACTAGAACCAGAGGCCCTATACAAATCTTTCAAAAGACCCCCAGCTTGCTGCATTGTAGCAAGTAGGAACTATAGTGCAACATTATAAAAACATAGTGCTAGAATTCTTTATTTTGTTTAAGTTAGGTCTTAAATATTTTTAGTAATGAAAACAATCTTTTTATAAAAAGGGAGACCTTTTACACAAGTTTTTTAACAGAAAAAAAAACTTGTTAAAATGGCTAAAAAGAAACACCCCTTATCCAATTATTTTTTTAAAATGGTTAATTTATTCCTTGATTAATTAGCGTTAATGGGTGATTAATTGATGTTTAATCAAATTAAACTAGAAATTAACTAATCTTGATTCTTCATCAAAACGTGATTTTTTTAATTTTTTTTTAATTTTTTGAAAAAACTTGTCAAGAATCGGTGGATGTTCATGCACACATAAACCGATTGTAAGAATCGGTTTATAATACTTAAAACATAGACCGATTGTAAATTTCATGAGATTTTCTGTGATCTTTTTTCGCCAGAATCGGTTTATGTTAATGCCCTCATAAACAAATTGTTAATCTGGGCATTTCTTTGACTGTTTTGCTCATAACTTCTTCGTCCGATGTCGGAATGACCTCATTCTTTTTGCGTTCAATTCCAAATTTCATGCTCTATAATATAAAGATAAAAATTTCAAGTTTTTTGCAAAAATTCAAACATGGTTAATGAATCGGTTGATGTTCATCACATCAACCCAGAATCGGTTTATGTCGGTGTACCATATCTACCGATTTTTTGGAAAATCAATAACAATCGGTTTATGTGGACCCTTAAATAATCCAATTGTGGGCATAACAATTAAGAAATCAAAGGTTGTGCAATCGGGTTATGTGGACATACATGTATGTAATCCGATTCTAACCAAAAAAATATACAGAAAAAACGGTTCTCTTCCATACCAGAATCGGGTTATGTGGACATTAACATAGACCGGTTCTGGTTCAATATTTCCAACCAGAAAACACATTCAGTATAATCGGTCTTTGTGGGCATGAACATAATCCGTTTCTAAATAAAATCGGTTCATAAGTACATTGACGTAAACCGATTTTAATAAGCCCTGAACACTTTGATTTCGAAAAATTTGAATATTGAGTGATGGCATGTTGCTAAAACCTAATTTAGGGGATTGAGTTGCTAAAAAAGTACTTGATTCGTGCCATTTCATCTGCTTCTATGACAATCGAAGATGGTTCGTATTAGGGTAGAAGAAGAGAAGAAGAATAGGTTGGAGATGGAAATGAATTTGATTTTGATTTTGATTTAAGTTTTTAATTTTATGATTTTGATTTTAAGTTTTTAGTTTTTAGTTTTTAGTTTTATTATTAGGATTTAATGGGGATACATTTGTAGTATTAGTATTTGATAAAGGGTAAGTTGGTAGTTTCATCTCTTAATAAAAAAAAATTGTCCTATAGTGTTGGCCCAAATTAATGGGTGTAGGCCCCAATTTAGCCAGTTTATTTAAATCTTAAATAACCAAATCCAAAACCTTCTATATTATTTTTTCAAATTGGGGTATATCTAATGAGACAAAATTCGGATCATTTTGAAGTAAAACAGAACATCCCTTAACCATTTATTTTCTAAATGGCTAAATTGTCCCTACAATGATTAACACTAATTTAATTGATATGATTAGATTAGTTAAATTAATTAGATTAGTTAGTTGATTTATATGAGTGGATTTGGAAATAATTGAGAGTGAGAAATAGAGTAAAGTAGTAGAAAAACTTTGTTTCTGGATGGGGAGGGGGGAGAGTTAGGGTTTTGTGATTCTTGTGAGATGAGTGATTCTAATTCTGATTTTAAAGTGGGGGAGTCTTCTAATTTTCCTCTATACAGATGAATATTTGTATGATGATCTACCAAATCATGATCAAATGGATTATATGCATGATCCTCACTTTTATTTTCCTCAAACTCAAGATGGATATGGAAGTGATGAATGTCTTTAGCCAAACGTAGAATCTAATGATCGAGAAGAAGAAAGGGGAGCTGAAAAGTACACAACTTACCTGGTGAAGATTGCGGTTTTTCCATGCAAATGATGGATTTGGGTTTTGGTTTTCACCTGCCCAGTATCGTACGAGTTCGAACAAGTAAGAACAAGTTAGGGAATTAAACCAAGTAAGCTCCTTAGTAAGTTCAAGAGGGATGACAAGAGTAACCTTTCTTCATTGTCTACAATTTATGCGGCCAAAGCAACTATCAAAAGAATCGAATGGGATGGAAGAAAGATAATGGAAGAATCAAAATGGTTGGCCCACAAATACAACTACATGGTGACCCACCATGAGTTATTGGAGGGGAGGGTGGATCGTATTTTTCTTGCGCATCCCGATATGTTTCAATCGGCCCGGTGCTTTTACCAAGTTTTTTTCATGGATTGTACTTATAAGACGAATAGGTACAACATGCCTTTGTTGAACATTCTAGGATAAACCTCGGACAAGCAATCATTCATGGTGGCATGGTGTTTTATGGGTCGTGAGAAGGATGAGAGCTATATATGGGCATTGGAAACTTTGAAGCTTCTCTACCACAAAGACGAAACTCCCAGGGTTGTAGTGACCGACAATGAGCAAGTGATAATGAACGTCGTGCGGATTTTTTTTCCCAAGGAAAAAAATTCTTTGCCCCTGGCACATACAATGCAATCTTAGAAAGAATTGCAGGAATCATATCCAAAATCCAAAGGCAAAGAAAGGTCGACGTGGAAAAAAAAAGAAGGAAGATGAACGTATTAGTAAACTAACTAAAGAGGAGAGAGGGGAACATAAAAAGAAAGAAGACGAATAATGGAAAGAAGGTGAGATTAAATTTGGGTTATTCATGAAAGCGTGGGATAAATTGGTTTGGTCGATGAGTGTGGAAAGATATGAGAGAAACTTGAAGGAGTTGTAGGATGATTAAGGCACTAATTATCCCAAAGTAATGGAATATTGCAAGAGACAATGGTTGACGCCACACAAAGAGAGATTTGTGTATGCTTTTACTTACGACTATAAATATATCAAACTTGAGTTCACAAGTATGGTAGAGAAAGATCATGGGAGACTAAAAGGTCTACTTTTCACGAGTCAAAATGGGATTGTGACGGAGCAACATGCAATCCATGATTACACTAATAATCATATCAACAAGATAATAAAGCAATTTGAAGAAAGTAGGTACCGAAAATTGAAGGAATTTAAGGAGGATGATTGGTTGCTTGTTGGTATACATTCCAACTTCTCGCATTGGGCAATACGTTTTATGATGAAACATCTCAAGTTGTATCAAAAGTATGACGACCCGAGCACTCCTAGTAGGATAATGAAGGCTATCGGACTTTCATGTCGTCATATGCTTGGTAGGTATAAAACTCCCATTCTGATTGGAGATATTGATCCTTATTGGAAGTAAATATCTTTCATATCGTCTCCAAGAGAAGCTCCCAGTGAAGAGTTTTGCGACATGGAACTTGAGAGAATAATCCTCGACAAGTACCCCACATTGAATAGGTTGGAAAAACAAACTATAAAGCATAAGTTCATGCAGATTGTTTACCCTTTTATGGAAGAACTTCAAGAACCTTTGAAACAAGATCCACCGGGTAGACCACCTACCACAAAGACAAGGGCGGAAGAAAGGAAACAATTAAAAAGAGTAAAACATGTGATCCATCTGGACAAGATTATACCAAGGCGGAATACAAAGAGGAGCCGGATAAAAAAAGAGGTCGTCCTAGGAAAGAAATAACTACACCAACGGTTTCAAACTTCAATCCAAATAGCACTCCCCCTCTTGAGAGTCAAGCAAATGTGGAAGTTGTTGTAAAGAAAAGGGGTCGGCCGAGGAATGATACAACTACACCAAAGGATCAACAAGTGAAACCAAATATTACACCTATTGAGAGTCATGCAATTCAAGGAGATGTTGTAAGGAAAAGACGTCTGAGGAAGGTAATAAAACCGTTATTGGATGAGTATCTCGTACAACTACCTCCAATTATTCAAGAGTTCGTTATTGGTACCGACGATGTCCCAAATGATGGAAATTGTGGGTTTCGCGTTGCATCCCAACAATTGGGACACCTAGGTGGAGCGGTTGCGAAAAACCTCACCCAATGTCAATATATAAGAAAGAGGATGGCGGACAGTATTGAAAAAAACAAGGAGTTTTATATCTCAATGATGCTAGAAGGTTCGATGGAAGACAAATAAATGACTTTCAAGGAATTGTTATCTAGTGTTAAAGGCCGGATGGAAATGAACCGATTAAATTGGAGCATTGGATGAAGATGTCGGAGTGTGTCCATCTATTGGCAGATACGTATACATGTGTATAGTTCACTTTTTTTAGACCTGTAGGTTGTCTAACATTTGCACCAAAACATGCGGTTTGTATAGAGCAACTCAAGTATAGAAGAATTGTTACATCTTTGATGGATAACAATCATTTTATTGATCTACAAATGCACAAGGAATGTCTATTACCTTCTCTTTGTAGGTTTAGCTTTTGGGAAAAGTTTGTAAATAACAAGAACAAGGAATAGGTGAAACTTTATGAGGACAACATGAATTATTGAGATGCTTTACATGAGTCTATCAAAGGTCCCATATATTTGACTCAAAAAGGTTTAATAGATTTGAATGAACTCCGTCTAATAGATTTGACCGATGGGTGATTGTGCTTAGGAAATAAGGAATCTTTTTGTAATTGCATTCGTGTTTTGTGCAATGTGCTTTGGAGTACTACAAATGAATGAAATAGATGTTTACTTCTTCCAATTTATCTATGTTGGCATTGTTTTGTATTTCCTAACTAAGTCGGCATTATAATTATCATACGACCTTACTGACTATACAATCTGACACAATTAGTTTGAATATTTTCAGGATCGGCAGGTTATAATTTTGCCAGGTTCACGACTACGTATCCCTGACAGCACTGTAAAAGAAAGCCTAGTATGGTCGGCATGGTCGTGGTCCTCCTACAACAACGACTAACAACTAGTCGTCAATGTTGAAGAAGAAAACCTTGCCGACTAAAAGAGACAAAAATGTTATTGTTCTTGTATGTTCTTCAAACAATAGTCATCATTGTAGTATAATAAACACACAGTCGTCGGCATTCTTAGAATTTCGTATAATGCCGACTAAATTGGAAATAAATAACATATACCTGGAAGACAAAGTTCGTCATTTTTATAAAGATTAAACTTGACGACTATTAAGAAGTCGTCATTTTTACATAAACTAAAACCTGTCGATCGTAACATTAGTGAGCAACTGAGACACACTCAACACTTAATTAGAGTATACAAACCTTAAAAATTGAACCCTAATGTTGATGGTGGATTTTAAGCAAGGGCTAAAATCGTAAAATCATGATACTGCATGTTTCTGACCCGGCTTCAGGAATGTATGTGAAGATTCATATTTTATGATCCGTGAACCATTTCACGATCTCTGACTGAGCAAACATTCCTCTCAGAGTTATGATGAATATGTTTCTCGAAAGGCCTCTCAGCTGAGCGTTCGATGCTTTACACATTTCATCATCACCTCTACATAGAATCAAAATGATTGGGCGGCTCCTAGACATAATGTTTGTTAGAGGTCTTAACGCCTTCAGGACGTCATGTTGCTCGTTGTTCCCTGACTACGTAGAGACAATGTATAGAATCTCTTAATGATTGGGCGGTTCCTAGAGATAATGTTTGTTAAAGAGCTTAACGCCTTCAGACGTCATGCTGCTCGTTGTTCCCTGACTATACACCCCTCGAAACGAATATGATGCTTTAATTATCTCATATCTCGATTCTGCAAATATATTAATTATAGTGTGTCATTCATAAATTGAATTCCTAAAAATAATCTATTATATCACATTACTCTGTTCCATGGCTGATCCTCAGTTGGATTCCATAGATTAGTAATAGATAACTATTTTATCTCATTACTTCGTTCCTGAATTCTCAGCTGAATTCTATGGATTAGAAATAGATACTCAATTAATTTTATTGTTCCGTTTCATGACTGATTCTCAGCTGAATTTCATGGATTAGTAATAAATATTCAACAATCGGGCGTCTGGGCCATCACCGAGTAAGCCCCGAGAAAATGGTGCAAGTGCACTTTATAATAATGCAAGAACGAGCACCCGAACGAACGATCATTCAAAAATATGGACGAACGAGGAACTTGTGCAATTAGGAAGGAAAATAATATTGAATAAAATAAACAAGACGCATGGGACCGGGCCATCGGTCGCTGTCACGCTGGGCCGGTCCCCTCTTAAGTTATTTTATTTTAATTTATTATTTCCCTCATCTCATGAAGACTCCTTCGTTTGAGCAAACTCCCTCATTTGAGCGAAACTCTTAGTTTCTCCATACTTTCCATCAAACGATGAAAAAATAGGGAAAGGTGTCACGGGACCGGGCCACCTAGCTAGGTCGTGCCCTAGTCGTGGCCGGTTCCACGCCTTGGAATTCCTTATTTTCTCATATTATTATTTCCTTCATCTCATGAAAACTCCATCGTTTGAGCGAAAAATGATTCCAGCTTTGCACAGTTGATGATTATAACTAATTATGGTCTTCTTGTGTAGACTTTACATACAAATGCAAGCAAAACTGATGTTCACATAGTATCATCCTTGTTGTTCAATTTGATTGACGCCTTTTGATATCTCAACCTCTCAATCTCTTTTCCAAGGAACTCCAAGGTTGTGTCTTTTTAAACAAACAAACATATGAGATTAGGAATCAGTACCACAGAGAAAAAAGAACCCTAATAACAATTTTTAAAAAATTCTCAAGCTTCTGTTATTTCCTTATATTTACTAAAGAAATTGAAAAAAATAAATTTTAAAACCTGCATATCTGCCACTTGTAACAAATTTCCTTTACACAATAACATGCAGTTATCTTTCCTTTCTCCGGCAAACATAACCAAAAATTCTTCCAAACTCTAGCAACAGAATCTACTGAATATTCTCATGATTACATGCCTAGGATTTTGTAGAATAAACATATCAGTTTCGTACTTAGAAAATTTCCAGCAAAGATTTGCATGACCACGTGCAGATCTGCTTCTAACATGTCTAAGCAGCTGACTAAATTCAATCCACTAGCCGATTACCTGCCTTAGAAGGGGATCCGCCCAACACCACCTAGCAGATTTTGTCATGAATCCGATAAGTGGCAAACTAAAGATATTCAGGAAGGAAATCTTTCCCAAAGCAGAAAAGCTTATTCTGAAATCAAAACCAAATCCAAAATTAGAGTTAGTTAAAAACGAAGAACAATTATCTCAAAAACAAAACCTAATTTCAGAACCAAATAAAATTTGTTCAAATTCGATTCAAATTTTAAATTCGACAAAGATGATTTGAAAATATGTAACGAAAATCACATAGATGTATAGAAGAGAAAGTTCAAACTTAAAACATATTTACTGAGTTTCAAAATCTGCAAACTGAGTTACGAAAAGAATTCGCCAATTTTATCGACCGATTCACAGACTTTCTCTCTCTTCTCTCCCATTAATCATTTTGAGTTGATTCAATATCTCATCCTTTTTTCTCCATTGACTTCATCATTTTATTTTCTTGTTTGAATTACTAAGAGCATGTAAGGTTTAGTTTACTAATTTTTTTTCTTATCATAAACGTTTGCTATTGGGACTCATGTGAGCTCGCGTGTAACAGCTCACATGTAAGGGACATAAACGTTTTATTTTTAAGTTTTGGATGTCGGCCATCCTACCAATCCTCTTGATTTTGTCATTGTGTAGCCATTGTTTTTGCCATAGATCTCTCCATTTCAGTGCTGGCGCTGGCGCCTGGCACGTAACTTGGATTATCATAAACTTACAGTTTGAAGCCAAAGCAGGAAATCATTCAACTGCACACTCTTTTGAGGTTGCATGACCAAGATGCAGAACAGAAAGACAAAACCAAGATTTAACGAAGAAGTTAAGGGAAAAAAAAATTGTACAAACTAACTTAATGGATAAAATGACAGATATATTGATTGACGAAAAGTCAAAATCAATGACCAATCAAGTCAACTACAGTACTACTAGAACCAGAAGCCCTATACAAATCTTTCAAAAGACCCACAACTTGTTGCATTGTAGGTCTCTTCTTACTCAACTCGGCTGTACACAAATACCCAACTCGTAAACATTCAACCATCTCACTCACCGAGTCATCATCACTACTCAGCATCAACAAACTCTTATCTAACCCTTGTATTCCTTCCTTTTCTCTAACCAGTCCCCTAACCCATTCCACCATCTCTTTACAAACAATTTTCCCGGTTAACAGCTCCATCAAGATTACACCGAAACAGTAAACATCGTCTTCGGTTGTCCCGGTCATTTCTTCCTCTCCTTCTCTTGTGATGCCGAAATCGGCAATTCGGGGTTCGAAATCATCGGAGAGCAACACATTTGAAGATTTTAGATTACCATGGATTACTGCCTTGGAACCACCGTGGTGCAGGTATGCTAGTCCGCGGGCTATCCCAATGGCGATCCGGTGTCTAATCCGCCAACCCATCTTGATATCATTGGCTGAGAAAATCGCGTTCGAGGAGGAGCTTCCTTCATTAGGATGTTGCCATGAATCACTTCTCCAGTCTTCCACATTTGATTGCCCTGTTGGAAGTTCATGTAACCACCTGTGCAAGTCCCCATTCGGCATGAACTCGTATATCAACAATTTCTCTTTTCCTGCAAAATAAAAAGTACACATAGAAACAACACTTAAAATTGAGATGTCAACAGGAAAAGTAAGGCATTTTGCAACAATCCAATGCAGCACAGGAAACTACTGAAACATGGCTTTGCTATTTGGGGCTCTCCTGGATGTAAGATTCAGATGATTGTAGCTTTCAAAATGACTGTTATTTAGCTATCGAAATTGGAAAACTTGTGGAAATATCCAACAAGACTGCTACAGGGATTACCAAATTCCACGACGGATTAGCAAGACAATGACGAAGATTGTTTGCTGACCATCGTGAAATTTAGTAACCTCAGTAGCAGCCATGTCGTAAAACATCTGTTTACACAAGTTTTCTTACTGCAATAGCGACTAGGAAGTGCATGAACAAACAAGTGAAGTGGTGTATATGAAGTGTAAGAATTAACAGTTTGTTAGATGTGATAATAAAAAAACATAATAATGAGGGTTTCACGTGTGAAGTCATAACAATCCCAGGCATACATCACATCTGCCATTACTAGATATGCTGAATTTAATTTCTGTACAACAGACAGTGCATTCACACTGTCAGTTTCGTTGACAAAATTTCAGTCCTCATCAAAAAATTTATTGAAAAATTGATAATTTTGACCTTACTCACCTGCGATACAGTAACCGGAAAGAGGAAGGATGTTCGGATGTTTCAATCTGGCGAGATCAACAAACATAGCAGCAGCTTCATCATGTTTCAGACTCTGAACTTTCTCTAGAACTCTAATGGCAACATGTATGTCTCCTAGTAAAACAGCTGTATAAACTGGACCATTCTGACCACCTTCAGCAACAAGTGATTCTTTACCGAAATATGATGTAGCAGCTATTAAATCGATGAAGCTTAGATTCATTAATGGCTTCTCGAACATTATTACTGGGACTGAAGATGGTTCTTTGATGTCAGCCACCCATGTTCTTGACTCTGTTTCGAATGAAAATGGTCCTGATGATTTATCAATCTTCATAGTGTTTGGATGAACCGGTTTTGATAGTGCCCATTTCTTTCTTTTATCTGTTCTCCTCTTTCTCAGTACTAAACAAATAACCAGGCATGTAATGGCAATAATCACAAGCAGACCTGCTACTGCAATTACTATACCAAGAATCAAAACTCTCTTTTTCGATTTGGGTTTGTGTAGATTTTGATTCGCAACAATGGGTTTTTGTTTTTCTTTTGATTTTGTTGATGGAATTGGAGATTTTTTTGAATTACTAATAATAATCTTCCCTGCTTGAATAAATGAAGATTTGCCGAATTTTGCTGTGTAAGGATTTGAATACAGAGTGAAATGATTGAACGAGATATTCAAGAACTTGAGATTCGTAAGAGGAGGGAAATCAGAAGGAAACGAACCGTTCATTCTGTTAACCGAAACATCTAATGATTTCAGAGTCCGAATTTCAGAAATTGAAAATTTCGGGTTTTCAGAGATATTACAGTTGGAGAGATTAAGATATTCAAGTTTATTCAAACTCTGAAACCCAGAAGGAAAAAACCTCAAATCGTTATTCGAAATATCAAGACTTTTCAGCTCTGTAAAACCAAACAACCGAAACGAATTCGTAAACCTGTTATGTGAAAGATTCAACACTTGAATCGATGAAGAAGATGAACTGGTTTGTGATTCGAACCCAATGTTCCCACCAAACCGATTCATTGAGAGATTAACATGAACCAGAGACGGAATCAACCAGAACCCACCAGGAACAGAGCCTTGTAACGAGTTATTAGAAAGATCAATAGATGTTAACTGAGTTAACTGACCTAAAAAACCCCATGAAACGATTCCACTCAGATTACTCGATGAAAGATTAATCTCTTTCACTGCTGGATTTTTGCACTTTTTATCAGTGGATTTGAACACCGAAGATGGTTTGAATCCAGTTACAGAGCTAAAAGCTTTTAAAACCAACTCCTGGTCTTTACTATTACATACTTCCTTGGTAGAACTGATACTAATGGCAGATTCTGCAAAAGCTAGAACAGAGAGGAGAAAAATGAAGAAAATCTTGCAGAGAGAATCCATTTCTGAAAAACTTCACTTACTTGATTCAGAATTCTATACAAAGGGTTTTCATCATCATCTTCTCCGGTGAATCTTTTGAGTGCTGTGGGAGTGTGGAGAAAACAGAGGGAATTTAATTTGAAGTCTACAATAAAGGAAGTAGTTGTAACAAATACACCAAAAATAAATACCGGGTTCACTCTTCAACTGGGTTGCTGCCACGTGATGCTGCGTAAAATAATCTGACGGCTGGAGGTCTTTTTGTTCATTTCATGGGTTTTATGATATAAAAATAATTTAAAAAAAAATAAATTTGTTTTTGGGTTATGGAGAAGAGGATTAGGTGATTATTCTTTTGGATTAATCAGGGCTTGATAAGAGTTAAAAACAAAAGAAGAGAATAGAATAGAAACGAATCCAATTGTGTTTGGTTTTTGTGTGTTTGTTGGTCATGAGAAATGAGAATATTATAGGGGGCAACTTTTTTGACTCGTGGAGTCGCGAATGAAAGTGAGATTGGATTTTTGGATTTGTTAATGGAAATGGATGGGTTGTGTGAACGAGAAGCATATAACAAGGAATTGTTATGGATAGAAGAGTTAAAGTAAGAAGATATTTCGAAGTGAGAAAGGAATAATTTCCATTCTTAAGTTGATGACAGCAGCACAGAGACCGGAAGAGGAAGTCTTAAGATCTTAATTTCCGCAAGTTATGTATATCTTATTGACTTGAGAGAATGTTGTATGACCAGAGCAGTTAAAGAAATCTGCCTAAAACACCAAACCAGTAGGAGGAGAAGTTGCCGAGTAGAGGGCGTCTGGATAATGACGTAAACTGAGATTTCGTTGTGAGAGGCTAAGAGCACCTGCAGTGGTGCGATCATAACCAAAGACTAAAGACCAAAAAAAAAAAAACGACCAAATTTAAGTTTAGTCGGTGGTGTTACCATAGGGTGGAAGAGTAAATTTGGTCGTTTGGGAAAAAAATATACACCAAGATCACATTATATGCCCGCCCCATCACCAGGATCACAATATATGCCCGCCCCATCACAGGATCACATTATATGCCCGCCCCATCACCAGGATCACATTATATCCCCGGCCCATCACCAGGATCACATTATATACCCGCCCGGTGACAAACGAACATTATACGTTCGCTCGACTATATATAGTTTTGGTCTTGGTCCCATACCAAATATAGTCTGGAATTTGATTTTGGTCCGGCTTTTAATCTTTACTCCATCCCGCTGTGTCTCGTCTCTGGACCATAGTTATAGGTTTGATCGTCCAGTGTAGTTGCTCTAAGAACTTGTTTGGCAACTAGAATTCATTTCCTGAAGTTCCAAACATAACTTATTGTTTAATGGTTTTTTATGAGTTATTGTAATATATATAGCGCGTCTGGATACTAGAAGTAGAAATTTGGAATGAGTTTGCTTCACAAAAAGCTGACATTTTAATTTCTTGTTTTTTAGTTTTTAGAAATTGAAAAAACTATTTCTAGATGTGTATCCGAACAGACTATTAATCTCATCTCTAGAATTCATATCTCCGGTTATTATATCTTTAACTCTGTAAAAGCGAATACGAGAGCTTAAAAATGCATGTTTATCGTACATTCGAGTGCGTGGTAGCACTAATCTTTTGTTAGGTGCTGAAGGCTCCGTAACTACCCTTATCTACATTTTATTATCAAAATTTGAGTCGTGATTCTCTTATCAACCTTTCATAATGGGAATCTTCTTAATATAACCACATGTTTGGAAGTGGTGTTTACTTTAATCATATGATATGATTAGATGGGAGAAAGGGCCAAAAAGAAGGTAATTTGAGGTGCGTAATTATTAGTTGGAGGGGAAGATGGACCAAACTCACCACCTCTTTACCCCGCAAATCCCACATGTGGTCTTCCCTACGTGGTCATAAATCGGATTAAAAGCTAAATATATTCGGGATTGAGTACACTTTACTTTCCCAGAGCAAAGTATGTTGCATCGGTCCATCATTAACTCATCATAATTATATAGTAATAGTAAAGTGAAAGTACCAAAGCTAAAGCTGTCTCAGTAAAACTTTTCGAGCAGTGCTGTCCCGCACCGTTTTGCGGGACGTTATCCCGCTCAAGCGGATTCTTTGCCGTTCGATCACGCTAACACTCAGATCCAACAGCCTTGAACTCTTTAGGAGAATTGGTGGGTCCTTTCTTGAACGCGAATCCAACCGTTGATTCGATCATCTAATGGTAATGAAATCGCTTGAGCGTGATAGCTTCCCGCAAAACGGTGAGGGATAGCATTTGTCAAACTTTTCCTCCCAGTTCATTTCCAGTTGTTCAGCCGAGTGACCGGTGGTAATTGGATAGATGTTCCGCTCCTGATCGACAGGAGTTAGTCCAGTTGGCCAGGATCCCAACTCTAATACGTGAAGTCAGTAGATCGAGTTTGCATTCTATAGTTTGGAGATCCCATAAAAAAAAAATTTGTCAAATTTTGAGACCATTTTTCCAAAGGTCGCGATTAGAGGTAAATTGGCCGTCATGCCAACACGAGCACAAACCCGGACAAAGACGCTAAAATTTGAGCACGACCCGATTCGACACGTGACTTAGCCCAAGACGGCACAACACGTTAGTTAAATGGGACGTGCCGGGTTCGACCAATTGGCACAAGTAGCATAACACAAAAAGCAAGCACGGATAAGCACGTGGCCCACCTCAAAGACAAAGACGTTAAGAGAGCACGTCATAACATGTACAAATACACCATATAACAAGGCATAATACATCACATTTTTTGTATATTTCACAAAAGAGTCACTATTCTAGCTAGTTTTTAACATTTTATGTTGGCTTATTTATAACAACACATATAATACCTTAATATTTGGAAAATATATTTCAATATATGTCGTCACCTATATTTAACTAGAACATTAATTTACATGACAATAATCCAATTTTATATTTGATGGGCTATTTCTTCTTATTGAATAAACTTGTTAATTTTATTTGAAATAATTTCAAATGATATGTTGTCTAATTAAATTCTTGTGATAATGTCCGATTTAATGTATACATTAAGTGATTTCAAATTGTTTATACCACGTGTGCCAGCACAACACGGCACGTTTATTCGTGTGTTGTGCCCGTGGGTTGTGTTGTGCCTAGCTTTTGACTAGTAAAGCACAGCACGGCACAGCACGTTTAAATCGTTGGCACATCACAGCGCGGCACATGGCACGTGAAGCATGCGACTTCGTGTGCCTGGCTGTGCTGGGCCGGCACGTTTTACACCTCTAGTCGCAATCATAAGTCGCGATCCATGTCCAAACCCATTTTCCAAACACTGATTTAGACGCAACTCAGCGTGCACGGTAGATTCTATTTGTGAGCAATAAGCCAACAAGAGCGCCATGCTGATCGCAATCTGGAAAGTCCGAAACTCCATTGTTAGATTTGATTGTGGTCCGCATAGAGTATCCCATGTGGTCATATCACCTACCCCACGGCATCACATGAGCAATGAACCTACTCCTCCATTGAACGAGATATTCAAGAACTTGAGATTCGAAAGAGGAGGGAAATCAGAAGGAAACGAACCGTTCATTCTGTTAACCGAAACATCTAATGATTTCAGAGTCTGAATTTCAGATATCGAAAATTTTGGGTTTTCAGAAATATTACAATTGGAGAGATTAAGAGATTCAAGTTTATTCAAACTCTGAAACCCAGAAGGAAAAAACCTTAAATCGTTACTCGAAATATCAAGACTTTTCAGCTCTGTAAAACCAAACAATCGGAACGAATTCGTAAACCTGTTATTTGATAAATTCAACACTCGAATCGACGAAGAAAATGAACTGATTTCTGATTTGAACCCGATGTTTCCACCAAACCGATTCATCGAGAGATTAACATGAACCAGAGACGGAATCAACCAGAACCCACCAGGAACAGAGCCTTGCAACGAGTTATTAGAAAGATCAATAGATGTTAACTGAGTTAACTGACTTAGAAAACCCCATGAAACGTCCATTCAGATTACTTGATGAGAGATTTATTTCCTTTACCGGTGGATTTTTGCTCTTTTTATCAGTGGATTTGAACACCGAAGATGGTTTGAATCCAGAAACAGAACTAAAATCTTTCAAAACCAACTCCTGGTCTTTACTATTACATACTTCAGTAGTAGAACTGATACTAATGGCGGATTCTGCGAAAGCTAGAACAGAGAGGAGAAAAATGAAGAAAATCTTGCAGAGAAAATCCATTTCTGAAAAACTTCACTTACTTGATTCAGAATTCTATACAAAGGGTTTTCATCACCATCTTGTCCATGTGTTAACCATAACAGCATTGACTCTGAAACTGAGTCTCAAAGAGAGAGTCAGAGGAACGAGTAACAAGGAAGAGATATTAGGATATCTTTACGTTCAGTTTTGAGGTTGTTAAAGTCTTTATTTGATTGAGTATGTAACAAGAATTGTAACTGCATTGCAGTATTTCATCAATATAAATATCTCTCATATCTCCACACTTCAACTGTGGAAGATATTCACCAAATATCAAGTTCTAACTTGGTATCAGCCTACGATTCTATCTACGCTTCCAAAACAAAACAAAAAAAAAACCCTACAAACACAATGTCAGGAAACAACAACAACAACAACAATTCCAATTCCAATGCCAATTACCTAAGAAACATTCAGATCCATCACCTTGTCACTCTAAAACTCACTGAAACCAACTATTCTCTTTGGAAAACTCATTTCAAACCTATCCTCAAAGGATATGGATTACAAGGTTTCATTGATGGAACTGAAGAAATACCACCAAGAACACTACCAAATTCGCAAGTCGTCAACCCAGCCTACAGAGAATATGAGTTGCAGGATTCTCTGCTAGTTGGCTGGCTAAATTCAATATTAACTCCAGAAGTCCTTTGCCATGTCAGAAATCTAGATACTGCCAAACAAGTTTGGGACAAACTTGAAGCTTATTTTGTTCCCAAAATAAAGGTTCATCTGATGAACTTGAAGAAACAACTACACTCTCTGAACAAAGGTAACAAGTCTTTAAAAAAGTTTTTGAATGATACTAAGAATCTATTTGATCAGCTTGCAGCATCAGGGTATGCTACCACTGATGATGAGAAAAAAACGATCCGCAATGGGTCAATCGGTCATATGATCCCATTGTCACTACACTGGGAACCCATGAGGATATGGAGATGGAAACATTCTATTCTCACCTTCGAGTTTTGATATGCGGCTTGAACAACAGCTGTCTTCTATTCAACAACCTATTGCAAATGTTGCGAATACAAACACAATATCCTCTAGCAAATCTGGTGCACGCAATAACAATCGTGAAGAATCAGTTGGATTTCAAGCAGATGCGAGAATAACAACTTCCAAATAATCGCAATCACTGGTCCAAAGAAGTTCGACCAACCATGTCGGATATGCAAAAAGGATAACCATCAGGCTACCGGATCTTTGGTTTAGATATGACAAATCAAACAACAACCTGCCTAAACCCCCGCTTTGCTATATAGCTCTGCCGGAAGGTGGATATAACAATGAGTGGGTGACTGATTCTGGCGCAACCCATCACCTGACTGCTGATATGAGGAACTTAACAATTCCTCATGAATATGATGGCACTGAGCAGGTCCATGTTGGTAATGGCAATGCTCTTAATATTGCTCATGTTGGTAATGCAACCTTCACACACAACTCCAGATTATACAATTTGAATCGTATATTTCATGTGCCTGAGATTAAGACAAATCTATTATCTGTGTCTCAATTTTGTAATGATAATGTTGTCTACTTTGAGTTTCACAAATCTCATTTCTTTGTGAAGGACAAGCACACGGGAACAATGCTGCTGCGAGGGCTGAATAGGAATGGACTGTATATTTTCGAAGGAATTGATCAATTAGACAAGTCAATAAAGCCTCGAGTTCATGTTGCTTCTTCCTTCCCAGTCTGGCATTAGAGGATGGGCCATCTAATGATGCAAACAGTTTCCAAAATCTGTCATAAGTTTTCATTACCTGTTTCGAATAAATCTTTTGATTTTTGTCATTCATGTCATGTCAGTAAAAGCAAAAAACTATCATTTTCTCTTAGCAGTACAATTTATGAAGAACCATTGAGTTTAGTAGTTTCTGATATATGGGTCTCCCCAACTTTGTCAAGAACTGGTTTTAAATATTACATGTTGATTATGGATGTCTATTCACATTTCACTTGGATTTTTCCTCTAGTTCAGCGTTCAGATGCTCTAAATACATTCATCCAGTTTCGAAAACAGGTTGAAAATCTCACAAATCATAAAATTAAAAAATTTCAGTCCGA
Organism: Papaver armeniacum; assembly: GCA_023531295.1. Classification (NCBI taxonomy): domain Eukaryota; kingdom Viridiplantae; phylum Streptophyta; class Magnoliopsida; order Ranunculales; family Papaveraceae; genus Papaver; species Papaver armeniacum. Next base: position 38,373 of record JAJJWW010011598.1, on the reverse strand, counting down.
TAATGCTTTAGAATTAATACAAAAAATTCACTGCATACTTGAATGATAATGGCATCTAACATAGGTTCACTTGTCCTCATACTTCTCCCCAAAATGGGATTGCTGAAAGAAGAATACGACATGTCACTGAATCAGGTTTGGCATTGTTGTTTCAAGCGCATATGCCTACCTCATATTGGGCTGATGCATTCACCACAGCTTGTTACTTAATTAACAGGCTTCCAAAATCAGCCAAAGTTATCAAAACTCCACTAGAAATACTCTTTAATAAAACTCCAGATTATTCCTTCCTGAAATTTTTTGGTTGTCTAGTGTATCCTTGTTTGAGGTCTTACAACTCCAACAAATTAGAACCACGGTCTCTTCCTTGTGTGTTTATAGGATACAGTAATTCACAGAAAGGCTATATGTGTCTACATAGGAAAACTGGTAGAGTGTTTGTTTCACGGCATGTGAAATTTGAAGAACAGTATTTTCCATTCAAGCCAAGGCGAAGATGACCCAGTGCAATCTTCGGTATATTGTTCCATCTGACACTAGTATCTTTTAACACCTCCATTTAAGTCTAGAGATACTCATCATATTCAGCACAATGAAGTACCTGAAACTTCAGTTCAGTCGACGTCAGATGATTCACCAGCTACATTTGCAACCCTAACAAATTCTGCACCTTCATCTCAAACCTCTCCACAACTGTCTTTGTCAGAAGAGGTATCTGTTGCATCAGCCATGTCAGATCCTGCATCACAATCTCAGCCAGAGGTACAATCCTCTCAAAGTGAGACTATTCAACACCCCATGCAGACAAGAGTTAAATCAGGTATCAGCAAGCCGATACAAAGGATGTGTCTAAATCAACAAAGTATCCTCTGCCAGATTCTGATTTCATGGAGCCAACTTGTTACACAGAAGCCTGCAAGAATCCAAAGTGGCGTGCGGCTATGGATGTTTAGATTAATGTTCTAATTCGTAATGGAACATACTCTCTGGTTAAGTATCAAGATGGAATGAATGTTGTTGGCTCTAAATGGGTATTCGAGGGTTAAACAAAATCCAGATGGCACAATAGAGCATCATAAAGCACGGTTGGTTGCCAAGGGGTTCAACCGAACAACAAGGCATTGACTATGGGGAGACTTTCGGTCCAAGAATCAAGCCATGCACAATTCGCTTAGTCTTTGTCTATAGTCATTATGAATCACTGGGAGATAAAGCAGTTGGATGTAGAAAATGCCTTCTTGCATGGAAAATTGGAGGAAGATGTGTACATGAAGAAACCGGCAGGGTATGTGGATCCTAACTACCCTAACTATGTATGCAAGCTACATAAGTCACTATATGGTCTTAAACAGGCGCCTCGTGCTTGGTTCTCTAGACTCAGCACCTTTCTTTTAAAAATTGGTTTCAAGGCTTCTGTTGCTGACAACTCGTTATTTATTCTCCAAAATGGTGGTTCAATCACTTATGTACTTGTTTACGTAGATGACATTATTGTCACGGGTTCGAATGCAGCAATAGTTCAACAACTCATCAATACACTTGGGACGGAATTTGCAATCAAAGACATGGGTAATTTGTCTTTCTTCTTAGGGGTTGAGGTGTTGCGACATGATAATAATCCTGTACTCACTCAAAGAAAGTATGTATCAGATCTGCTCAAGCGCACCAAAATGGAAGGAGTCAAGCCAGTTAGTACACCGTTAGCTGCCAATGTCAAGATTCAGAGTGGTGGTAGTACAAAATTTCACGATGCAACTCTATACTGCAGATGTGGTTGGTGCTTTGCGGTATTTACATATAACCAGACCTGACATATCTGTGGCAGTCAATAAAGTGTGTCATTATATGCATGATCCCTACGTTGAGCATTGGGAACTCGTGAAGAGAATTCTTCGTTATCTAAAAGATACTGTGGATTATGGACTCCGTCTGACAACAAGTAAAGATTATTCACTACATGCATACTCAGATGCAGATTGGGCTGGCAGCTTGGATGACAGACGCTCCACCAGTGGTTACTGTATCTATTTCGGTGGCAACTTAATCTCGTGGAGTGCACGCAAACAAAAAAATGTTTCCAAATCAAGCACCGAAGCTGAATATAGAGGAGTTGCGATTGCAACGTCGGAAATTATTTGGATCCAGTCTCTTCTAAAGGAATTGGGGGTACAATCATCTACTCCATCACTATGGTGTGATAATTTGGGGGCTACGTATTTGACAACAAATCCAGTGTTTCACGTACGAACAAAGCACATAGAGATAGACTATCACTTTGTGCGAGAGCGTGTTGCCAGCAAGTTACTTAATGTCAGGTTTATCAGTTCTCGTGATCAAATAGCAGATATATTTACGAAGGGTCTAGCTGTGCCTAGATTTCACATATTACGTTCCAAGTTGCACATCCGCAAGCTCCAGTACAACTTGAGGGGGGATGTTAACCATAACAGCATTGACTCTGAAACTGAGTCTCAAAGAGAGAGTCAGAGGAACGAGCAACAAGGAAGAGATATTAGGCTATCTTTACGTTCAGTTTTGAGGTTGTTAAAGTCTTTATTTGATTGAGTCTGTAACAAGAATTGTAACTGCATTGCGGTATTTCATCAATATAAATATCTCTCATATCTCCACACTTCAACTGTGGAAGATATTCACCAAATATCAAGTTCTAACTCCATGAATGAATCTTTTGAGTGCTGTGAGAGTGCGGAGAAAACAGAGGGAATTTAATTTGAAGTCTACAATAAAGAAAGCAGGTGTAACAGTACACCAAAAATAAATACCGGGTTCACTCTTCAACTGGGTTGCTGCCACGTGAAGCTGCGTAAAATAATCCGACGGCTGGAGGTGTTTTTGTTCATTTCATGGGTTTTATGATATAAAAATAATTTTAAAAAAATAATAATTTTGTTTTTGGGTTAAGGAGAAGAGGGATTAGGTGATTATTCTTTTGAATTAATCAGGGCTTGGCTTGATAAGAGTTAAAAACAAAAGAAGGAATAGAAACGAATCCAATTGTGTTTGGTTTTTGTGTGTTTGTTGGTCATGAGAAATGAGAATATTATAGGGCAAACTTTTTGACTCGTGGAGTAGCGAGTGAAAAAGAGAGATGGATTCAAAAAAAGAAAGAAAAAAAATTATATTAAAGTTTGTTTTCTAATTATACCTGAAAATATAAGATACACAAGGAGTTATAGCAATTGGACTAAAAGGGAGGGACGTTTTTGATTTTTGAAATGTTAACTATTTCCAATCTTTTTGTGTGAATTGATCACTTAAATTTTATAAGAAAATGGCCATATAAAGGTCGTCCCTAGCTTCGGTCGGCCCAACGAGTGAAAAAGATAGATGGATTTTGGATTTGTTAATGGAAATGGAAATGGAAATGGATGGGTTGTGTGAACGAGAAGCATATAACAAGGAATTGTTATGGATAGAAGAGTTAAAGTAAGAAGATATTTCCAAGGAATAATTTTCATTCTTCTTAAGTTGATGACAGCAGCACAAAGACCGGAAGAGGAAGACTTGTTTAATGCATAAATCACAAGTCTTAAGATCTTAATTTCCGCAAGTTATGTATATCTTATTGACTTAAGAGAATGTTTTATGACCAGAGGTCCAGAGCAGTTGAGAAATGTGCCTAAAACACCAAACAAGTAGGAGGAGAAGTTGCCGAGTAGGGCGTCTAAAAATGACCTAAAGTATAAGACTAAGGATATGTTTGGCAACCGGAAGCAAAATTAATTTCCAAAAGTCTAAAATATAGTTTATTATTTAACGGTTTCCACAAATCATTACAATATTAATTGGGCGTTTGTTTCTCCATAAACATAAGTCAGAAGCAATCACAGCCTTATGTTAGAAAAGAAGTCGGGAGCAAACAAATTATTAGTCTACAAACTAACTTTTAACATATAAAATGAGACTTTGTTAGTGGTAATGATATCCAGAATTCATATCTCCACTTATATCATATATGTGCATTTTCCTAAAAAAGCAAATCCGATAGCTTATTTTGATTTCTGCTTCAGATTTTTTCCGATATATTAAGGATTTTGAATCTGGATTTTTATTGCGAATGTTGGCTTTATTTTTCTCGGGCCAATTAAATACCCAAGGTTGATAAGTAGCGAGATTCGCAGGAAGCACATTTGAACCTGAAATATAAGGCCCCTTCAAAACCAGTGGAAAGACACACCATTTGTCATCTTTAGAGTTACGAGGAATATTATTCTTGCCAGAATGCCAATCAATATCCTGCATAAGAAGTTTATCATCAACAACGTCATCTTTTCTCTTCAAACGAACACCCCAGCGAGTGCTATCTTTCTTCATGGGTATGAATTCATAATTTTCATAGAAGCTTTCTACTGTGTATTTCTCAGCGAGTATCTCCAGCTCTTTAAATTTTGGATCCCTAGCTTCTTTTTGATAAAGAGACCCTTTACCAGCACCACGGTTAGCGAATTCAAGGATTAAACGAATACAGTCCCCACTCAATTGGTAAATAGCTCGCGAGAACTTCGCATGAGCAATAATTTCATAAAACAAGGGAAGATTAGGGTCATAGAGAGGAATGGGAAGACCCGGCGAGAATCGACCAAGCGAACTATGATTTCTGCATCATCACAATGATGATCAGAAAACAATTTTGCAGAAAGAATTGATAATGATCCTTGATTGGGAATGGTGGTTAATGTGAAACCCTCCCTTTGAGATCTTTTTGAACTTCTTCAAAAGAAGCTTCATATTTACGACAAACTGGAGGCATTTTAAGTATGGGAATGAATAAAAAAGTAAAGATCAAAAGAAATAGAAACAAGAAAATTTACAGCAGCAGGAGCGGAATTTACGGAGAAATGGTGAAGAAAGTTGCAGGAAAAATAAGAAGGAAAGTAAAAAAGAAGAAGAGAAGAAAGAGAGAAATATATATAGAGAGAGAAGATAAGCACATTTAATGCGAAGAGAAGACGTGAACGGTTGAAAAATAACGGTTGAAAAGGATGTGTCAAGAAATGAATGGAAGAAGAGATACGTGTAATAAATTCTGCGTAAAAGTACAGAATCGTGTCAATACAAAAGAATATGGAAACATAAGCAGTTGCGGCATTTTGAAACACTAATTCTCATATCATTCTCTTCTTCGCAGAGAAGACATGAGAAGAGGCAAGATGTAGGATAAGAATATCGCAACATCAATAACTTTGTGAAATCTTTGTACAACACACTGCGAAGACGTCGCAGATTGGTTACAGAAATGACGCAACAGATGACGACAGCCTAAACATGAGAAACATGTGAAGACCTAGCGAGATTGAGGAGTGTTGCGAGAGTTAACATTTATGTACCCGCGAGAATATTGCAAGCCAGATCCGAAAATAAAGGATAGCTTAGCTGTCACCCACTATGTAATGTCCTATATAAAGAGTTGAACAAGCCTAAGGTAGATAGAGATCTTTTTGAGGTGAGGAGATAGTTTTTAGGAGAGAGAAAGTCTAGAGTAGCCGTTGTATTCTTGATTTCATTTCCTTCTTGTAAAATTTCTAAATCCAATTAATAAAAAGTGTGATTGTTGATCTTAAAAATGAGTTGATTTTTATGAATTCTTGTGAGGGATGTGTTGTAGGAATTCCTGCAACTACAACAACATATCAAAATTTCATAGCAATTGGATAAACGAGCAAAGAGATGTGACCAAAACATTGGACTACATTTTGGAAATCTCTTGGAAGTTTACTGTTTCGTCGATTTCGACCTCTAAACATGCTCAAAACTCAAAAAGCTTCTTACATAAAGCTTGGAAATTTCCTGGGCATAAGAAAACTGGGTTAGACCGTAAAAATCCGACATCGGACGAAGATTCTACAACGTTTTTACTAAAAGGCCGAGTTCTGGATTTTATGGTGACGTATTTCGGCAAAAATTTTCGTATATTCACATGGATTCTCATTCATTCATTCACGAATCAACAAGTTTATGCTTCTATGCATAAAATACAAGAGAAATACTTACTTGGTTGGTCTCTGAAGCGTTCAAAGAACCAGAATTGCCCGTATCAACATCAGGAGCATCATTGCTTTCGTTCGGTCTTGAGTTCTGGGAATTTTATCCATCGCCATCCTCTGAAGATGAACGAGCATCACCAGTACTCTCCACTTCCATGGCGACATCCTCTTAGATACATTCATGACAATTAGAATCTTGTTTACAAAGAGTGTAGCTAAATATGCGAAGAGATACTTACATCGACTTGTTCTTCGGCACTTGATTCAGAAATTGTTTGCCTAGTAGAGAATTAAAGACCATCGATACTTAACAGGGTAATGTTCTTTAACGGAGTAACAAACATTGGTTTTGTGATACTAATTACACAGATGAGAAGAAGTCACGGTGAAATAAATATTGACAACTCACCAAAGAAATCACTGGGGATTTTATGGTGTTAGGAAACATCTTATAATTCTTGCTCCTTCCTTGTCCACCGTGAACAATTGCTTCATTTTAAGAAATCTACATCAATTCAAGGTCTCACGATACGATCGTCTGTAAAATTGATGAAATAATCAAAGATACAATTATCATGTTCTTATGAAGATTATAAGAAGGATACATACTTGTGGACACCCTGGAGGTGTCTTCCGTTTATCGCCTGATAAATACTTCAGTCTTGGACGAGTAGAAATCATCTCAGCAGAGTGAGGAACATTCACCAAAGGTTGACCAACTATCACATAATCATATAAACGTTCGAATTGCTGATTCCAAAAGTTTATGTAACCAGGGAGTTACATACATAATTCACTGAGAGAGGGGAACCAATAATCGCTTCCTTCCACATGAGTACAGTTTAAACGGGTCTTAAGTTGTTCAACCAACGGCTTTCTCCTTCGAAAAGTTGGAACACACTGATCCATGCCCATTTGTCGAGCTGCTCTATCGATGTTGTATTCTTCCACAAAGTATCCATATGTTGCTGATACTAAGTGACCAGGAGTGCAACTCAGCATAAAATATCTCTCACCATCGCTTCGATCTGCACCAGATTTCAAGGTAACACTTTCTTCAGCATTGAAGGTTGTCAACTGAGAAATTTAAGGAGGAACTGACACCTATGGACGAAAGTTAAACTCATACTCCTTATCTAACACATCAACAAGATGCGGCTTAACTCGGGGCTGATTTGTAGACCAACGCATAATCCTGGCATTATCCTTCTCAGAGAAAACGTGTCGAGCATCAGCCGGAGTCCAACATAGCATCTATATTAAAATTAGTTGTTAGGTTGAATCTAGTTGTAGAGCGAATAAATTGTCCGGGACCATATGTTGTTGGTCGGACCAAATTAGCCAAGAGCTACGACCCTGTAGTGACCCTTTTAATTATTTTAGAAATTAATATTTGACGTTAAAATTAAGTTAGATGAAGAAATCTAATTATATTAGATGATATTTACAAATTAAAATTAGTTGTGATTGTTAAGCCCATAATTTAGGGCACACGACCCCCTTATTTAGATGGTCGGATCAAATTGGTACGCCCCGGCCTTAGCCTTTTTTCACAGGTCCCATCTTTTGTTGGTCAGATCAAATAAGCCCGAAGTTGAGAGCCTATATATTAGCTGAGCCTATGGCCAGGATGTTTAATTGGCCGGGTCAATATAGCACTAAAAAATTTAGGGTCGAATGTTGCATCATCATTTCTCCCTCCCGACATATCTATAACATCGTGTTGAGCTACTCGGTGGCTTCTATCACCGACCAACTTGATCTAGCCCGTGGCTTCCATCACCGACCAACAAAAGTATGTATAATATAGATAACTGGTAGCTAGAATAACAATGTAAAGTAAGTACGATTGCAAAACCAAATCCTAACTAAAAAATCCTAAAGCCGTCTCTCACCAAACAACAAGAAAGGATCATGCGGTTTTGATTATACGCTACAAATAAAGCATCAAATTACTAAAAGAAATGTTGAGAGTGTGTGTATTGTGTGTGTAAGTTATGTGAGAGTCGCACGTGATAAATGTAAGAGAGAATTGTGTCGAGAGTGAGAACTATGTAACTTGAGTTTGTCCTGTAATTCATCTTATATATTCTTTAATCAATACGATTCCAAACCGCAGCAATGTAGACATGAGATTTCTCAATATTACTAAGGTATCATCGAGGGGGAATCTTAACAGCGTCGATCCTTGAACCTAACCTAAAATTTCATCACCAACACCACCATTAAATCGATCTATTTCTGCTGCTGCTGCTTCATCCAAAATCAAATTATCAGATCTAATTGATGAGTGCCAAATAGTGCATATTTATACACCTTTTTATTGGCATGTTACTCATCTTTTGCGCTTATAAATCAGATATTATCCCAGATTCTGTGTTTTCTTTGTTTTCAAGAATAAATATTTGTTTTAATTAATTTTGTATTTTTAGGTACTAAATAAAGTCCGGAGAAACTGAGGAGCCAAAAGAGCGAAGAATTGGAGTCGAGCATCTATGGAGCAGATAGCCGAAAGCCCGCGGCAAGAGTTGCAACCCAACAAGTAGCAACTCATCTCAAGACATGGGCTTGAGCTGGACCTGACCCTGCGACCGGATCCGAGCTCCGTGCACTCAAGCCGTCGAGATTTCGATCTTCTACATCCAACGGTCGCTGCCCTCACTATACATCATCTCTTGATGCTCCAGTGCAACACTAGATCGCTCCAAAACCTAAGAACCATCCTCGGTAGGCTCGAGGATCACACCAGACTTCATCCAATGCTCGCCGAGGCCTCCTCATCTTCCCCCGATACACCCGCCTCAAAGAAAATTTCACACACCCTATACCCCGACCAAACCCTATCTTCTTCTTCCACCTTCTCTTACCTCGGACCTCTGCAACTCCCTCTCCCCGACCACCTCCACACCCTTTAGAGTCGCCTCACCACTACCAACTCCTTTCTCTCTTACGCCATCGGCTAACAACCACGCCATCACCTCTACTTGCTTCTATTTTTATTCATAGCTTCTAAACCTAGAAGCTAAGTGAGAAAATAGAAGGAACTAGGTTAGGTTTCATCACGATGGGGAAAAAAATCAAAGCAATAGAGTTCGAGCACGATTAGACGAGTAAGAGAACGACGCCGTAGAGTATGGGTTCGATTTAACTTTAATTTAATTTACATTTTTACATTAAATTAGGGTTTGAGATATTTTCAGTTCTGGCATGTATAAATAAGAACTTGCTTGTGAGTGTTTGGGACACGCCTGGATTAGCCAGGGCTGTCACTGTAGATGTATCTTGCTTATTTTGCTATATTATCATGTTTTAATTAGTTTTGTTAGGGTTTCAATGAAACCCTAACTCCATATTGTGTGTTTGATCTCTGTTGAAGTATCTTGAATGATTAAAATTGTAATTAGATAGCTTCAAATGTTAAACACCTCATCTCGATTCTCACCGTGCATACCAACGCCATGGATGCACTGTAGTTAGGTCAATACCGAGTTGAGTGTGTTTGACTCTTGTTTATATTGTTTACACTCGATTCTCTGACCGGTGTTCTTCATTAGACGTCGAGACTCTAGGTTAGTACCCTAGCTGAACATTTGAAGGTTTACAAGGTGAAACTCTTAGATAAGTGATAGCGTGACAAGCTTCACTTGTCGATATAAGAACAAGACATTTAACTAGTTGAGCACACAATGTAAGAGTTAGAGGTGGAATTGACAACCTTAGCAACCCCTTCCTCACTGTTTACTTTAGCTTAGGTTCACTTCATCACATCTCAGCCGTTTCGGCACACAAAACACCATTCTGTCACTTGTTGTCACTTAGAACTCAGTTGTTAGCAAGCCTTAGATCACATAAGGGCACCACAAGTCTCTGTGGTTCGACCCGTACGTGCCCAGTGCTACATCACGACACCGTGCACTTGCGGTAATTCCGTAGGCCGTAAAATAAAACACCTTTTCGGGCCTACCAAGTTTTTGGCGCCGTTAGGGACTTGGCGCGTGCTGTGATTTTTGTGCTTGTCTTTACTTTGTACATATCCCCCTGTACATTCTCACCCGCATTTAGCCTTGAAATTTTTAGCATTTAGTGCATATCCTCTGTCTTTGCTTTTTTTGTATTTTGTGTTTAGCATTTAGTTTCTCTTCTCCTACATTCTCGGTAGAATCATTTATAACTTGCACTCTTTGCTTTTCTCTCTTGTTTTAGTATAACTTAGTCTAGTATAACTTAGTTTGAACCTTTGTAACTTGCATCTGTAACTTTGGTACCTTGGTATAATTTAGCATAAACATTTTGTTTCATACTTTGCATTTTAAACTCTTCAAGCCCTGTGTCAGTCCAACTTAGCCTGCCATCTGTTGCATTGGGGGCATACCATTTGTATTGCATTCTTGCACCTGTCTCTGAGCTCCCTTGATTGCATCTCAGTGCATCTCATTTACATATCATTTGCATCTCAGTGCATAACTGTGCAAATCTGAGGACTAAATTTTCCTTCTACAGCGGGTACCTTCTATGCTCCTTGGTCATTGTCAGCTCTTGAACAAGCCAAAGGAAAGAAACCAAGGGAAACCACGACCTTGAGATGCATGTGTGCCATTTGCGCTCTTCTTTGCCGGTGGTAACTCCGAGCCAAGGTGCATGAATAGGAAGCGCTTGTCGTGCTTTGCCGAGCATTTGAGCATAGTGCAAAAGAAGACAGCCCATCTTGGCCGCACAAGTGCAACCAAGGCCGAGCAAGCCCCTGCGACTTGTAAGGTGAGTGTTGCCTTGTGCTGAGTCGTGCTTACTCAGGCCGATAAACCGCAAATTTGTGTGAGACCCCGTTGAGCCCTCAGTAAAACCTTAGTGAGCTAATTGCATGAGCCCTAATCCGTGAGTCTTTCCCTTGCAAGCCCCGTAGTGCAAGTTTTGGGTGTAACTTGGAAACCCAAGTTACTGAGATACCCATGCCCTGCTTGTGTGTGAGATTTTTATGCTTGAATGAATGTGAAGCTGCTCAAAGCCATCTGGTTTTCTAGTGCTTTGTGTGCATACTAGTCTTTGTGTTGAGACCAAGCATTACTTGATCTGTCTTGTGTGATAATTTTGAAAGCCAACCCGTATAAACCGTGTCTTTGTGCAAGCACTAGGCCGCAAGCACTAACCAGTCTTGTGACAACTTAACCAGGCGGGTGCACACGACCGGTGGCTAAGTTTGCCAACCAAGAACCAATCACTAAGACTGGAGTCCACCACCACCGGCTCCGGCAAGTCGCCAACCTTCGCCAACCTTACCTAACACGGGCTCGCTTGCAACCACCCAAGCCCACATAAGCCACACCGCCGGGCTTAAACTAAATCACAAGTGCTCACAATCACACAACCTGGGCTCTAACCAAGTTGAGCCCAACTCAACCTAATCTGGTCGCCACAATCAAGCCACCGGGCTTAAACCAAATCTGAATCCCACACAATTTGGGTAGAAGCAAACCTTTAACAGCCAAGCCCATATTAGCTAAATTGTTGGGTCATCTCGCACAAAATCGAGCCCACATCATTTGGGCTAGAACCCAATTTCACTAGGTTTACCACACCCATTAAGTTTTGCAAACACTTTGGGTCAACCACACATAATCCCTATAAACCAAAACCCAACAAAACCAAATGAAACCCAATAAACCAAACAAATCCCAACAAAACCAAATTAGATTGTGAGTTCAATTTGAGAGCTAGACCATGTCGAGGATTTTGGTCTCATCCGGGGATGAAACAAATCCCTTAGAGAGCGTGCTTACGGGCACGCTTCACAGGATGAACCCCCACATACCATAGTGATTTTAGGGAATTTTATGCGCCTTCTCGGGGCCTGACCTCACATACCCTAATCACTATGAGCACATGTATCATCCATCACGAGGTTGAGAATGAACACTCTCCTCATACCCACCAATCACTTCTAGATCAATTAGAAGCTCGACTGCTCGGCTTAGAAAGGCAATCACATGAGCGATCTGTCAAATCTAATCCCCTAGGCAATATGAAATGCATGCTTGCACCTTATGTGGTGGCTTAGACCACCTGCTGAATCTTTATTATATCTTGCATGCTTTTAGACAGTCTAGGGAAAACCATGATAATCCAATGAACAGAAGTGTCTAGAAGTGATTATTGGGACCATAATCAACCCGCACACATGCATCATTCACCACAATGGGGAGATGAACAATTTTATACTCCCCCAACTCCTAGTTTGCAATCAATAATGGATACACTCATAGAGCAAAATGCTAGGCTTGAAATGAATGCAATGCATGACCATCCATATAGCAACATGTCTCGAATTTCCCTTCTCTAGTGAACCTCATGCACAACCATACAATGAATATCCATATGAGGAATGCATACCCACTAGTGAAAACTCTCCTTTCATTGAACAACATAATGAACTTCTTGAATTTAGTCAAAACCTTGAGCAAACCCTTGAGCAATATCAAAAGTCAACTGACCAAAGGTTTGCGAGCTTAGAACTCAAATTGAGTCAAATCTGTGATGCACTAAATGAGGAAAGGGAGGAACTTCGAGATGAAATGAATGTTAGGGATATGCATTTGTGCTATGATGATGATGATGATGAATATGAAGAGCATGTATATTTTGAAAATGTAGTAGAATCTTTAGGTTCAGAGACGTTAGGCGTCTCTTCTGTGAACCCTATGAATGATGCCTCTTCTGATATTCATACATGTGATGTTGATGTGGAACCTGTGGAATTTCCCTGTGAAAATGACCATGATTTACCCTCTTTTGACTTTAGGAAAGTATGTGATGGTACAAATGATTTTAAAATGAAAATAACTTAGATGTACCTAACCTCTCTCCTGAGTCACAAATTGAAACTCATCCACCAAACCTAGGTGTAGTTTGTCACAAAATTGCAAAACCAACTTTTCTGAAAATGCCTAACTTAGGCCTAGAGCTTTGTGCTTCCCAAGTCCTCTTGGACTATTTTGCATCAAAGTATAACACTTTTAAAGAGCCACATTGGAATGTGTATGTCTGCTGTTTCTTAGCAAAACTCACTTTGAGTTAGACCTTTTGCATGACGTACCTTTAAAATTGCAAGATTTTGTGCTCCCAAACACACCCGTTCACAAGTTTAGGTTTGGGGAAACTCATTCCCATTTGCGTCTTACTTACACTCTCATATTATATTTGTGTAAGACTGTTGATGGTTGTATATATTTTCTATTGGGTTGATCCTCAACTCTTTAGATTGTTAGTTTATGGTGAATTTTTGTATATAATCCAGTAGGACTTGTTAAATTTTTCTTTTCTTGATTCGGTTGAGTCTTCTTGCACATATATTATGCTAATCCGATATGATCTCCGTTGAGAATATTGGACTCTAGCCTTGACGAATGAAGCTCAACCTTGCTCCCGCCGACATACCTTAATCTCTTCCCTTTTATCTTTTCACATAGTTCTCATGGTATGTGACTGTTTAATTTTTCCTATCTGTTGACACATTGAGGACAATGTTTGATTTAGGTTTGGGGGTGTGATTTGCATTTAGAGTTTTTAGTCTTTTATTTCACCTTTTATTTTGAAAAAAAAAAAAAAATTCAAAACTCTTTTTGTAAAAACCTCCAACTTTAGAGATTTTAGAGTCACTAGCATGCTTTTAGCTATGTTTACATAGAGATTCTGACCGAAATAACAGAACTTGGAAGTACTGGAAAACGCAATCGGGTTCCGTAGTTGATTAGAGCGTTAAAGTTGGATTTAACCATACCGAGGGGCGAATTAGGTGTCTGTTTAGATATTCTCTAGTAGAATTGTGATCAACCATAGTGGAGACTACCCATTTTACATCAAGCGAGGTACCGACCTTCACTCTTTGTGACTTTCTAGAAAAGCTTTTAGAGTGTGTGTCACCGTACGTCAATTCCGGAGTAGGAATGGTGAGCTACCCAACTTCGCACCACTTTTCAGCACTACTTTTGATCTCTTGAGTGCTAATTCCGTCAATCATGAGGGTGACGTCTAAAGATGAAAACTCCTTCTAAATACCGATTTGTAGTTAGCATCATTCTCTCTCTCAATCAGCAAGACCCATAGAAACACATCATCGTCAAATGAACCGGAGCAGAATCAGAATATTGAAAGAAAAGTTGAGATAGTCCAAGGTTTATATGCAACAAAACAAAGAAAATAAAATAGAATGAGAATTAATGAAGTTTGTGAAAAATTGAGTTTATCGTTTTATTGTAACTTAAAAAAAAAAAAAAAAAAAAAAAAAAAAAAAAAGAAAATTATTATTATTATTATTCAAGTTTTTGTAAAGTTCAGAAGTTCGTCATCAACTGTTGAAGACCTAAGACCGAAGATTGAAGACGTTTCTATGGTTTCTTATGAGAGAGTGATATTAATTGCCGATCGGGTGAGAAGTGAGTGAGTACTCCCACCCCTTACTAATGGTTGATTTCCTTTCTTAGAGATCATCGGAAAAAGATTCTTTTTGTCCACACCTCCGTGGAGTCTCCGTTTTATTTCGGAAGGTTATCCTTCTTACCTACAACGTGTGCGGGATTTCTCTCTTTATTCCCGCTTGCACACATGAGAGACTAAAAAAGCGATCTTTTTGAGTGCAATTATCATAAAACCCTAATGGTGAGGCGAGGTCGGTCGAGGCTTATGATCACAATCGAATCCGAATTCTTTCATATGGTATGGTTACTTCTCGCTCGGACTTAAGGATGAGAATGCGTTCTTCGATAGTTCTAACTTCATTACTAGCATGCGAAACTCTAAGTCCTCATAGCTTCTTGGAGGCTTGAGACTCTTTTACACTCGAAGTTGGAGAAGGTTTTGTGGGTACACCTCTTGTAAACCCTCACGAGACTACAACTCGTCCACTAGGGACACCTAGGGGTTTAAAGGCTTAGTGCATACGCTAAATGCATTCGAGAGACCTACGGCAAAGGGTATAGTTAGGATTTCTTCATTTCTGTTTCACTTGAGGACAAGTAAAATTCAGGTTTGGGGGTATTTGATGAGTGCCAAATAGTGCATATTTATACACCTTTTTATTGGCATGTTACTCATCTTTTGCGCTTATAAATCAGATATTATCCCAGATTCTGTGTTTTCTTTGTTTTCAAGAATAAATATTTGTTTTAATTAATTTTGTATTTTTAGGTACTAAATAAAGTCCGGAGAATCCGAGGAGCCAAAAGAGCGAAGAATTGGAGTCGAGCATCTATGGAGCAGATAGCCAAAGCCAAACGCAATGGCTTGCAACCCAACAAGTAGCAACTCATCTCAAGACATGGGCTTGAGCTAGACCTGACCCGCGACCCGGATCCGAGCCCGTGCACTCCAAGCCGTCGAGATTTCGATCTTCTACATCCAACGGTCGCTGCCCTCACTATACATCATCTCTTGATGCTCCGTGCAACACTAGATCGCTCCAAAAACCGCAACCATCCTCAGCCGTTCGTATCACACCACCTGCCTTCATCCAATGCTCGCCGAGGCCTCCTCATCTTCCCGATACACCCGCCTCACAAGCAAAATTTCACACACCCTATACCCCGACCAAACCCTATCTTCTTCTTCCACCTTCTCTTACCTCGCACCTCGCAACTCCCTCTCCCCCGACCACCTCCACACCCTTTGCGAGCCGCCACCACTACCAACTCCTTTCTCTCTCCAACGTCGCCATCGCCCAACAACCACGCCATCACCTCCTACTTGCTTCTATTTCATTCATAGCTTCTAAACCTAGAAGCTAAGTGAGAAATAGAAGGAACTAGGTTAGGTTTTCATCACGGTGGGGAAAATCAAAGCAATAGAGTTACGAGGCACGATTAGACAAGAGAACGACGCTGTAGAGTATGGGTTCGATTCAACTTTAATTTAATTTCTGTTTTTACATTAAATTAGGGTTTGAGATATTTTCAGTTCTGGCATGTATAAATAAGAACTTGCTTGTGAGTGTTTGAGACACGCCTGGATTAGCCAGGGCTGTCACTGTAGATGTATCTTGCTTATTTTGCTATATTATCATGTTTTAATTAGTTTTGTTAGGGTTTCATTGAAACCCTAACTCCATATTGTGTGTTTGATCTCTGTTGAAGTATCTTGAATGATTAAAATTGTAATTAGATAGTTTCAAATGTTAAACACCTCATCTCAAGTTCTCTCACAAAGGCATACCAACGCCATGGATGCACTCGTAGTTAGGTCAATACCGAGTTGAGTGTGTTTCGCTCTTGTTTATATTGTTTACATCGATTCTCTTTGATCGGTCGTTCTTCATTAGACAAGACTCTAGGTTAGTACCTAGCTGAACATTTGAAGGTTTACAAGGTGAAACTCTTAGATAAGTGATAGCCAGTGACAAGCTTCACTTGTCTGATATAAGAACAAGACATTTAACTAGTTGAGCACACAATGTAGGAGTTAGAGGTGGAATTGACAACCTTAGCAACCCCTTCCTCACTGTTTACTTTAGCTTAGGTTCACTTCATCACATCTCTCAAACGCTTCGGCACACAAAACACCATTCTGTCACTTGTTGTCACTTAGAACTCAGTTGTTAGCAAGCCTTAGATCACATAAGGGCACCACAAGTCTCTGTGGTTCGACCCGTACGTGCCCAGTGCTACATCACGACACCGTGCACTTGCGGTAATTCCGTAGGCCGTAAAATAAAACACCTTTTCGGGCCTACCACTAATTAGGTTCGTAATTCACTAATTATCAAAGCTCTGTTGTATTTTGTGATTATTACGTTTGTTCATGAAATTTGATTGAAGATACATGGAGTATTTGGTACAGAGTATGTTCTTGGAGGTTTTTTGGTCGAAATTAGGGTTTTGTTTTGATACCTGCTACGTCAACAAACAAGATTAAGCATGTATTTTCGATCTAAAATTCAGTTTTAGGGTTTGAGCTCTTAGTTATTTCAATTTCCTGTTTGGTGTTTGGATTGAAATCTTTTACCTCATCAACTATCATCTGAGTCTCTGCTGGTAATCTCCAATTTCATGTTTAGATTACTTTAGATTTGATCTCATGTGTTCAATTTATACATCACTAGCTCAACATCATCCAGTTTCATCTTCAACTGCCTTATACATCATAATTAGCTTGTTTTACATCTAATTTCTTTATCAAGATCTGCTGTTCTTGTTCCCTGATGCCGAAAGGGTCTGAGTGTGTTCTAGTTCGCTACACCAAGGTCTAGTAAGGGCGAAAACTTAAGTCATTCCACCTGATTGGATTCAGCAGAAGGTTGAGAGTTTGTGGGTGAAAATTGATGCTGCACATAGTGCTTAACAGCTCATTCTTCATACTTTCAATCCCAATTCTTATTTCAAGGCAGTCCTCACTGCGGTATTGAAGAATCTTGCTTTTTTTTAATGGTGTTTCTGCGTTTGAACTTCGAGTTAGAGTTGGTGAGTTATATTCAAGACAAATTGAAGTTCTTTTGTTGAGCTTGTATACATTCGCATGCAACCTAGTTTTCAAACTTGCATATGTGTTCAATGTGCAACCTTGTGGTTCTTCTACTTTTCATGCTCTTTGAATAAAAACATTTGAAGTTCATCTTCAATGGTGCTTTTTAGCTCTATTTCTTATGTGAATGAATAAAGGAATAAAAGGATTCTATTCTTGAATCTCTGCAAATAAATGGAATGATTCGATATTGCTCTTAGTGCTTGCTGGTAAATATCTGAAGACAAAATGGTATTCCTTTAAAATTGAGTTTGGCAGGGTGAAGACAATAATGCTTTTTACTTCTTTAATAAGTGTTTCATGGTTCACTGCTGCAATAACTAAATAAGGGGAATAATTTCAAGATCCTCTTCAAGTTCTTCTACATCTCATTGGCTCACAACCTTGGTATACTTTCTCACTCGTATAAGTTGTAAGTGACAAATCTGGTGGTGCTGAGTTCCTATTTGTTGTTTATGAATGATTGATGGTGTTGCAATATTGTTTTATTGTTTGCACTGGTGTTCTTTGCTTCTTCAACCTCTTATATTTTTTTGTGCTGGATCACCATCAATGTGCTGAATGTGCAACCACACTTACTTCTACAACAATTTGCAATCAAACTTTAGAGACAATATGGTGAAGGATAAGGGT
Source organism: Papaver armeniacum (assembly GCA_023531295.1). Classification (NCBI taxonomy): domain Eukaryota; kingdom Viridiplantae; phylum Streptophyta; class Magnoliopsida; order Ranunculales; family Papaveraceae; genus Papaver; species Papaver armeniacum. The sequence continues at coordinate 20,233 of JAJJWW010011598.1, read as the reverse complement.
CTGTTTAGAAACAGTTTATCTCTGGAACTGTTTAGTCCTTTCTACATCTATATTTCTGTGTATGCAAGTTAGTGTGGTTAGAGGTTACAACTTTGGATGAGCTTTCAACTCAATTCTGGCAAGAGTAATGTTACAGAAATCAGTTGTGCACCATACAGCTTAAAATACAGTGGTGTAGAGTTTCTACACATCATACAGGGGTGCCAATTCTTATGCAACTCATGACGGCTTTATTACAATGCAAGGAACTATTTTAACTGGAGCTATTGCACAGCTGCAGACCATATGATTTGGTCTTCTACATTGCCTTCTACTACTATGCTGCTATTTTTCTTTCACCAACTGTTGTTGTGTCAATCAGATACTTCTCGGCCTCACTTGATTTGCGCTTACTTCTATCTCAAGCACCCACTCATCATGGCCCTATTACACCAGCAAGAGATCTTTGTCAATGCCTTTTAAAGTGACTTCAAGGAATGTCAGCAGCCCCGCCTTCTATATTTATACAGCTTTTTTCAACTGCGAACTCTCATGTATGATCTGTTTTCAGCAACTACTACTGCTGCTTCCTTCATTTCTCGCTGCGACTATTACTTCTATTAGCATCACCTGCTTCTTAAACTACTCAGCCTGTTGTTACGTCATCAATTGCCACCTACTGTGGTTGTGTCTACTTATATTTCTACACAATATCATAGAATGTTGAGAGTGTGTATTGTGTATGCTTAGGTTATGTGAGACTCGCAATCTCAAGTGGTCTTCTTTACAACCCACTTGAGATTGAGGGAGGGTAATAACATAGAATGTTGAGAGTGTGTGTATTGTGTGTGTAAGTTATGTGAGAGTCACACGTGAGAAATGTAAGAGAGAATTATGTCGAGAGTGAGAAATATATAACCTGAGTCTGTCCTGTAATTTATCTCATATATTCTTTAATCAATACGATTCCAAACCGCAGCAATGTAGACATAAGATTTCTCAATGTTACTAGTTTGCATTAAATTTTTTTTTTTTTTGATGCGTTTGACTTCTTACAATTTCAAAACCAAACAATAAATAATAGCTACATATACATGCCCCTCAAAAAATTTTAAGTAAGCAGGTCCGCCAACAGTTCTCTCAACATCTCTAAACTAAGTCACACATTTTGACTGCGGCTCTTTTATTTTTCTTCCTGGTCGTTTGTTTTATATATAGAAATCCAAGATATCTTCTTAATATTAGGAAACAAGTATATTAACGGAAGTTCAGCCAAATCAGGAAAGCCAATGACGGACAGGTTAATTAGGAAAATTAAGATAGATTAAGAAACATTTACCGTGCAAAATCTTAATTAGGATTCGCCGTTTTAAAGTTTAAAGGTTAGATCAGGTGGGGGCACGACATAATCTCAACCATCCAAAATAATTAATCTGAAAAAAAAAACCATCTTGTGAACAGATGGACGTAAATATCCATCAAAATTATATGTCAAGAACGGACCGACGGATAGAAACCTCGCCAACTATCTATCCCAGCCGCCGGATGGCCGAAATCAATGGCCGTCTATTACCCAAGAGAGACAACACTTCTTTTTATAATATAGATATATAAAACGTGAATTACTCACATAATAATAAAAAAAATATTTTGACGTGAGCAAAACCCACGCAAATATTAAAAAAAAAATCGTGGATATCTCACGGTTTTATCAAAAAAAAAAAATATCTCTTTTCCTTCGTACGATCGTCCGTCTTTGAAACGAAGGTTTATTCCGATTTTATGAAAATTCATACATCAAGATGCAGTTTTGGCTTTCATGAAAGCTGATAGACAAAATTTTATCACTAGACACAGTCTATATAAAAAAACTCTCCTGAGTCGGGGGATTATTGCTGGTTTCTTAAACTAACGATCGAACGAACGTACGTTTCTAAAACAAGGGTTTTCTACAAAACTCACGCTTATATATGCATATGTATATAATTTGAACATGAACAAATCATCAACTTCTGGAAGAAAAAAAATTAAAAAAAATCGCGTACATGTTCGGTGCCTGCCGGAATATGGCCGAACGGTGACAGCGATGGCCGGCGGCGTTGAGCTCCGGAAAAATTTTCCTTCTTCCTTCCTCTGCTCAGACGTGAAGAAGATGAAGGGATGAAGGTGGTGGTCGGTCGTAGAGAGGAAATAATTAAAAAAAGGTTTTTTTTTTATATCAAATTTTACAGTAAAACATCTATAAAATAATAGACTTGGGACCACCCAAATCCTATTATTTCAAAGAGATATTAATTAATCGATAAAATAATAATGTATTTCCAAAACCTAATTCCACAAGGATTTCCTTTCTTAGGCCCGGACCCGTGAATCCTAAATCGACCAAGGTTCCATCACCAAATCAGCGGTGCTACACCAATTTGCGCTTGTTAGATGATGCTCTATCGTGCCACTGGGATCTTCGTCAAGCCATGGCTCGCTCATGCAATCGAAAATCCGGTAACATTCTTTCTTACGACTAAGCTCAATTACTTATTTCGTCTGTAACTAGAAAATCCCCGTCCAGTGCTGAATGAGGAACATGACTGTCCGTCACTAAGAAGGGGACTTAATGTAGATGGTGGATTTTCGACAAAGACTAAAATTGTAAAACCATAATCTTATATATTCCTGATCCAGCAATCAGATGAGTATTGAGGCTAATGTCTCTCATTGAAGCATGAAAGCTCATGCCACAAGAATCTCTCGATTGAGTATATTGTCTCTCAGAGCATACATGAATATGCAGTCTCTCAACTGAGGCAACGGCATATCTCATGAACACTGAGCAATTTCAGTAATTACTTATATATAGAATCGAACGATTGGACGGCTCCTAGACAGCTTTCCTCCTAGCATAGAGCCGATAACGTCTTTAGGATGTAACAATATTTTCCCTGACTATATAAAAGGAATATGACGCTTCAACAAGCTCGTATCGCTCAATTCTTGAATAATTAATGCTCTTAGACGACATGCTAGTATAGAGCCATCAATTAATTATTTCTAGTCACTAGATTCATTAACTGAATTCCTAGAAAATATTCTACGTTCTTTATGATATTTCATTAGTTCAATTTATGGCTCTTCCTAGAAGAATTCCATGGGTTAGTAATAAATATTCAACGTACGGGCTTCTGAGCCGCTATTGAGTAAGCCCCGACCAAAATGATGCAAGTGTACTCAGCAATAATGCACTAACGAGCACTTGGATGCACGAACGAGCATTCAACAATACGAAGGAACGATGAACCTATGCAAAATAGGAAGAAAATTAATAATAATAAAATATTAGCTAAGGCGCTAGGGGACTGGGCCCACCGGCCGGCCGGCCAGTCATGTCGTGGCCGGTCCCACGCCTGATTCTTTATTTTATCATATTTTATTATTTTTCCTTGATCTCATGAAAATCCCTTCATTTGAACAAAACTCCTTCGTTTTAAGGAAACTCTTGACTTCATGGTGTTTCCTTTTATCAAGGAAATAATATAAAATTAGGAAAAGTGTCACTGGGCCAAAAGGTTCACTAGCCTGCAGTCATGCCCAAGTTGTGGCCGGTCCCACACCTTGCATTCCTTATTATTTTATTCTTATTATTTCCTTCATCCCATGAAATTCCTCAATTTCATGATACTTCCTTCACACCAAGGAAAAGATATAAAATTAGGGAAGGTTCACGGGACCGGGCCACTAGCTGGCCGACCATGCCCTATCCGTGGCCGGTCCCACACGCCTTTTATTTTTATTTTATTTATTTTTTTATTGAATCACCTCTGAGGGTCTTTATTGAAAAATAAAGAAAAGTTATACAAGTTATTATTATTATTATTATTTATTATTTTATTTTTTTTATTATGAAAGTCACCTCCGAGGGCCTTTATTGAAAATAAACAAAGAGTTAATTATACAGAATTTGTTGGTAGTCTAGCCACCAACTGGGCACCAACGCCCTTTTGAATTGCCACACCTATTCTATGAAATAAAAGCAGCTCGTGCCACAATTAGCCTCGTTGTTGGCGAGGCGGTTTTCAACCTCTTCAAGAAAGCTACCGTGTCTTCGCCTAGTTCACCTAATGTAGTGAATGCCAAAACACCTAAATCGTATCCATGAGACTCGCATGTTGCCAAGTATTTGTTCCTCTTTGCGAAGGACCGCCTTGGCAATAGCTTGGCCCTAAGTGAGAAGTATCGGATGTCGCTTTGTAAAAGGAGAAACACCGTGACGTCTAAACATGTGTCTTTTCCATTATCCCAATTGTACACTAGTAGATCACCAAGAATAAGGTGTTGTTCCTCTCGGAGGAAAAACCGAGTGATGCTTCCTTTCTAACCGTGACACCAGCCCAAACATATATCAATAAAGACATCCTCACCAAAGTCATGTTTAAATTTGAGGCCAACTTCGCTAGCACAAGAAGCGCATGGTCGCCGTAAATGTCCATCACCCGTTACAACCGGGAGCAACTGACTATCATTGCCAAAGAGGGGAATGCCTAGTCGATAGCATAGTACACTGCGAAACTGTCTTGGGCCGATGGTTTGGTTTAGTCCGCTGATAGGAATGGCGAGCAAATAATCTTGAGTGTGTTGCATGCGATTGCATCACCACAAGATGTTGTCACGCGTGCATAACTCGAAAAGTGGAGGGTATCTTCTTCTTCACTGCTTTCAAAGTACGCTGGCGCCAAAGAATGCATAGAATGCATGGGAGGGGTGGCCGCTAACGTCAAGGCTTAGTGAAGATGGTGGAATACCACAAACCTCAGTGTATAACTGTATTGCTTGCTGGTAGGAAGGACTTGGGTCAGTGCAGGCGACACTGCGTAGGATGGTACGCTGGACAGTTTGTGTCTGAAATTGTGAAGCCGTGATAACAATAATTACTCGTGGTCCGTCATCGTAAATTCCCGGTCCGCCGTCTTTGATGGGAAGGGTGGCTAAACGGTATTGTAAGGGACCGAAACCTCGCTCCATCGGCTGTGATCAAGAGCCTCAAATATTGATATAAGTGTTCGTCGAAGCGAGACTTAGCTTGTTCCAAGGCTGAGGGGCACGTAGTACGCATGGTGAAGTACAATCTAGAAACCCCTGAACAATTCCTCAATAACAACAGTTCACTTTGAGGATCTTTAAGTTTCTTGACTGTACTCATAAGATTAATAGTCTTGTCCACTCGCTGCATGACCATAGTTTTACAGAACTCCAAGTCCAAGCTCACAGGACCGCCTAACAACTTGACACCAGATGCAGGTCGACCAATAGTCTTGTACTCATAAGATTATTATTATTTTTTTATTTTTTTTAAAAAGAAAATTATATTTGTGATTACTTAAATATTATTACATGAAACTAGTTGGAAGCCTAACAAGCTAAGCTCCAACGACATACTACTACATTAATTGAACATGTTGTTGTGCTAACCTACCAAATGAGCCTCATGGGTAACCTAGCCAAGGAAGCCAAAACGGCGGGAGGGGGGGGGGGGGCGGGATTGTGTAACAAGGGGGCAAACTAACACTACCTTCCATGTTAATTCCTGCAATATTACGCCATTGGGGACTCGAACCTGGGACCTCCTGGAGCGCATTAAACTTTGGGGAACGGGGATGACCAGCTGAGCTAGTTGCCCGTTCTTATTATTATTATTATTATTATTATTATTATGAAAAGGGCTCCGCAAGGCATTTATTATTACTCAATATCAAAATCGACGTTACAGGAGATGGTGGGCAACCTAGCAACAAGCTGGGCGCCGACCCCTTTTTGAACAACGATCCCTAACCTATGAAAAAGAGAATTGCCCATTTTGAAATTGGCATCATGTTGAGCCATGCAATTCCTTATTCGCTTCAAAAAAATTACAAAATCCGAACCAAGTTCACCAAAGGTGGAAAAAGCTAGTACCCCAAACCCATAAACGAGTGAAGTGCAAACACTCAAGTATTTATTGTTCTTACGGGTAACAGCTGCAGAAATGGCATGGCCTGGGATAAAGTTACGAGTACGTGCACTAGTGAAAGGGGAAACTCCGGTGACATCAAGGCACACATCCCTACCGTCTTCCCAATTATAAGCCATGATATCAGCTGGCCGAAATTCCTTGCCATTGATGACGCCTAAAAAACTTCCTTTCTAGCTACCACGCCAAAGACGGTAACACATATCTCGCCAAAATATCCTTCACCAAATCATGTCTGAATTTGAGCCCAACCTCGCTTGCACAATGGATAGCATGATCTCCAAAATATCCATAAGTTTGCCGCAACAAGAACACTTACTTGCCATCGGCGAAGAGGGGTATTGCCAAGCTGCATGAAGCACCGAGTCAACCGGCCTGGGCCCAACAGCCTGGCCTAGCCCAGGAATCGGAACTGCCTTAAGGAAGTCCATAGCATGGACGGATCTGTTACACTGCCAAACAACAACCTCACGTGAAGATAGAGCAAAGGTGGAGGGCACCTGATCTCGAATCGCACCAAAATAAGTAGCCGCCAAAGACTTCATGTAAAGGGGGGCGGCATCGTTAATGGCAAAATCCGAAGTGGTAATCCAGCAGCTTGCTTGAAAAATTGTAAGGCAACGTGGGTATTCGGGACCAGGATGCAGTGGCGGCAGGACACTTCAAGATAGAGTCTTTTGCAAATGTCGAGTCTGCACTGAGAAGCTAGGTAACGATGCTTCATTGTGTCTGACATCGTAAGTATACCAAGCCCCCCGTCCTTAATGGGAAGTGTAGCCAATCGTTGTTGGACCAAACCGAAACCTGCTCCGTCTCCAACCACCAGGCGACGAAGATATTGCAAGAGATAATCGTCAAACCGTTCAGCCGCAGGAGTGAGTGCCTTTGGGCAGGTGGTGCGCAAGGCGAAATACATCCTCGATACCCCGGTACAACTTCGTAAGAGCAGGAGTTCGCACTGTGGATCTTGCAACTCTTGGATTTTGTCCATAAGTTGTATGGTTTTATCAATTGTATCATCAAAGTCTTGCAAAGAAAAATCCGAACTCAAACTTACCGTCCCGTCGAGTGAGCGTACACCATCTTTAGGCTTACCAATATCCACGGGGAAGGCACCAACATCATCTCTTCTTCGTCATACGAAGGCCAAAATAGTTCTCATATCTTGAAATGTTTAGATGTAACCCGTAGCCTGGTCCATCTTCCTGAAGAATCTTAAGAGCTTTGGATACCTCCATCGTATCTCCCGCTAAGGTGCCGTCGTCTAGATACCAAGCATGGAAATCTAGACTTTGCAGCTTAGAAGCAATCTTCACCACGAGTGGGTGCAGAGCTAAAGCAAATAACAAGGGACCAAGGGGGTCACCTTGTTGAACACCTTGTGCAGAGGATAAGATGTGATCTCGGTAATATAGCATGGCAGGGTTTGAATAACAAAATTCAACCCAGTATGCAATGCTGGGGCAACGAGTGCGTACCTCTCTGATGATAGCAGACCGGTCGACGAGATTAAAGGCGTTCGAAAAATCGATCAGCAACATAGATTTGGTGGCGTCTGAACCACTTAACTCGAGTAATCTGTTGGCCGAGTGCAGAATGCCTTCCTCTCCTCCCGGAACGCCTACGCCAAACTGGAAGTTGCCAAGATAAGAATTGAGCTTTACAAACGAGTTGGCAGCTATTTTGGAGCACAGCCTACACCATATAGTACCCACCGCAATGGGTCTCAAACCACCACCAAGGCTTGAGCAAATGGCGTCAAGGGGGCGCCGAAATGAATTCACCTAGAGCGAGAGGGGCATTTACCCGGCAGCCAAAGATTCACAACACTAGTAATCGACAACAAGACGTCTTCGGCCAATAGCAGGCACTAGCTCGCTCAAAGCATCAAGGAGATCTTTGAGCTTCGAGGCCGTCCACGCCACAGGACGTACCCTTGGGAAAGCTCTTAAGAGCAGCAAGGGCGTCTTTGGCATTCACACAGGACAAGGAAGGAGACGGAAACGACAGGAGGGGAATGATAGGGGCCGAGTGGGGTGTTGCTTCTGGAGTACATGTAGAGTATCTGGAGTCGGAGGGGCAACACCACTGGATGAGAGGATACGTATAGCCACAGTGTAGTGACCATAACTAAGCTTCTTCCTGCAGGTAGCTAAGTGTTTGCTAGTTTTATTCTTGCCACGCTTCTTTGGAGGATGTTTAGTCAGGTCAAGCAACTGTTGAACCAAACTGAGACACCCTGAGGGCTCATTCCAAGTCACTAGTGCTTTGTTAATTGCGGCTGTTTGTAGCTTCTTCCTGTTTCAATGCGCTCCTCACTCGAGATTTGAGGCACATACGAGTTTAAGGTGCAAATCGGCAATAGAATAAGACGTATCCAGGCAAAGCAAGGCAAGTAGGATTTACAATAACGAGAATCCAAAGCGATTTCAACGCGCGAAAAGTGAAGTCTACAGTGCGGTGGAATACTGACCGTAGTTTGAATTTGTCTTTGCAGCATTTGGTTGAGAAGTTCCACCGTAAGCCCTGCAACTCCTTCATTAACCGGTTCACTTGGCGCTGAACTATCAGCTGCAACTGGGAACACAGTATGAGGCTTCTCTACACCATAAATCAGGAAATCTGCACCAATACCATTGAACGGCCCTGGTATAACATCTGCAGTGTGCGCTTTCGATTTGCAAGCCATCTTCCATGTATGAGTGGTCATGCACTGTACCACGACCACCATTGCGTATCTGCGAACACCTACCCAGCGGCATAACAATGCGCTTCGTTTTGAATTCGTTCATTGCATCAGACAGTTTAGCACTTTCGGTAGGATAGTGTTGATCTTTAAGGTGTCGAATCCAGCCACTTCTAGAATAACCTAGTCCGCCATTATCCTGACCCATCGTGATGCGAAGCAAAGGGACAAGGAATCTTGTCATTCTGGGACGATGATGAAGCCACGGAAGATTGGGAATCCAGGTCGGCATTGCAAGAAGCAGTAGAGGATCGTCGGGTTTTTGGCATTGCTTATTCCAAGTGGAAAAGGGTTTATGAAAACCCTAAAAGAAGCAATGGCCGTAGCAAGCATCCAAATGCAGCAAACAATAAACAATGAGGAGAAAGGGAGGTGTATACTTGGAAATCACGGGACGATGGAATGGCTTGATTCTGGTTTTCAATCACAATAATAATAATATTATTATTATTATTATTATTATAAAAAGCGCACCGCAGGGGCTTATTATTATTAATAATATGATTAATATTATTTACACATGAATGGGCGGGAGTCGAGCGACAATCTGTGCCCCAACACCCTTTTGGATAGCCAAGCCTATCCTGTGAAAAAGTAAACCACCTACTTTGCTATTGGCGTCATAGTTAGTCAAACAATTCTTCAATCTCTTGAGCAGAATGATGAAGTCTTCTCCAAGTTCACCCAAGGTGGAGAATGCCAAGGCACGTAATCGATACCCTTGAGAAGCGCACTTGTCAAGGTATTTGTTGCGTTTGCGAGAAACCGCCATAGAGATAGCATGCCCAGGTGTGAAACTACGAGATCCACCACCGGCGAAAGGAGAGACTCCAGTGACATCGAAACATGTATCCTGGCCGTTAATCCAATTGTATAAGAATGTCAGTAGGCTTGAGAGCAGTGTCATTGTCAGTCAAAAATCCCAAAGATACTTCTTTCCCAAAAGAACACCTGATCGGTAACAAATGTCCATGACAATATCCCTTACCAAGTTATGCCGAAATTTCTGACCAACTTCACTTGCACAATTACAAACGCATGGTCTCCAAAAACATCCATACCACGACCACAACAAGAGCACGTACCATTTTCAGGGAACAGTGGGATACCAAGCCTGTATTGAGAAACGGCACGAAACTGACGCGGTCCAAGTGCTTGATTAAGGCCTGGGATAGGGATGGCTTTCAAAAAATCCAAGGCATGGTCTATCTGGTTACATTGCCACAACACAGTATCCCGTGCAGTTAAGTTAAACTTGGCAGGTATCTCCCTCCTTACAACTTCAAAGTATTGTGTTGCCAGAGCTTTCATAAAATGTGGGGCAACCGAGTTGAAATTGAGAGAAGAAAGACTACAAGCCTGGGTGAACTTGTCGAGCGCGGACTGATAGTTGTGGCTGGGCACAGTCGTGTCAACAGATCGCAAAATAGAGTGCTGCAGGTGCAACGTTTGGAGATGGGATGCCAGGTAACAATATTGGTCGGTGTCGGCCATTGTATAAACACCGAATCCTCCCCACGTGAACGGAAGTGTAGCATTCTTTGTTGAAGTAAACCAAACCCCGGGCGCCATCGCCTTTGTAATAAGGAGTTGTAGATAACTCATTAAATGAGTATCATAGTAATCAGAAGCAACCTGAATACACGAGGGTGAGTGGTGCGCAGTAAAATACAATCGAGACTCCGGTGCAAATTACGCAGTAATAAGAGTTCACACTGTGGGTCTTTCAACTGCTTTACTCGAAGTTCATCATATGGACGGTTTCTCAGCCACAAGGACCATAGCACCACTAAATTGGTCATCGAGACTTCTACTGGACCTCCGAGGAGCTTAACACCACTGGTTGGTCTCGCTTATATCGGTCGGAAAACGCCTTCAATAAAACCCCTCGGGTCGAGAAGGCCAAAAAAACTTCAGTCTTGCGAATATTCAAGTGCAAACCTCGAGCAGCACCTTCTTGGTGAATGATTTTGAGAGCCTTCGACACTTCCATTGTATCACCGACGATAGTTCCGTCGTCGAGATACCAAGCATGCATGTCCAAGGAGCACTGTGTAGCTATGTTGCGAACTAGTGGGTGTAGCACCCGGGGAAAAAGGAGTGGACCAAGGGGATCCCCTTGTTGTACTCCTTGGGCAGGCGTGAGAAGAAATTCATTGTAATATAACCCTTGCTGGTTGAGCGTAACGAACTCAACCCGGTAGGCTATACTCGGACATCTAGCTCTCACTTCAAATGATTAAGGTGGTCCTATCCACTAGATTAAATGCATTTGCGAAATCCACAAGCAGCATTGTGATGTTATTGTGCGTACCTTGTAGTTCCAGTAGACGATTTGCTGCATGAAGAATGCTTTCACCTCCACTAGGGATCCCCACCCCAAATTGATGATCACCTAGGTAGTTGGCCATTTCTCTGCCCACGGATGTTGCTGCAAGTTTAGAACAAAGTCTTCTCCATATCGTACCTACAGCGATAGGTCGAAGTCCACCGTCAGGCTTAAGTAGAGGAGTGAGGGGTGCGGCGGGCAATGTATGGCCCTAAAACAAATGCAGGCAGCCACCTGACAACCACAGATTCACGACACCAGCAATGGAGGAAAGCAAGTCTTCAGAGACTGCAGCCGCAGGACCACTTAGCACGTCAAGTGGGCAGCCTAGCTACAAGCTGGGCGCCAACACCCTTTTGAATAATAATGCCTAACCTGTGGAATAATTAACTTCCAATTCTATGGTTAGCATTGTGACTATACATGCAATTGCTTAACCTCATGGAAACTCCTTCACTTTAAGGAAACTCCTTTATATCAACAAACTCCTTGATTTCATGATATTTCCTTAAAATCATGAAAATAATATAAAATTAGGAAAAGTGCCATGGGGACGGGCTTATTGGCAGCCGGCCATGCCTTAGCCATAACAGGTCCCACACTTTATGATTCCTTATTTTATTATTATTTCCTTCATCTTATGAAGGTCCTCGGTTTGAGCAAAAAACCTTGATTTCTTCATATTCTCTCAAATGTTGCTCAAACGCGCATCAGAAAATATCAAAATTCTCAGGACTGAGACACGAAAACTTTGGTGACATGGGCATATTACCTTGACCGACCAAGGTTGGACTTTTGGCTTGCAAGAATCCGGTCCCACGCATTCTCACCATTTTGACCTAATTTGTTCACATTTGGTTTAAAACTCTTCCAAACAATTTGGAAGTTCACAAAACGATCGTCAGTCGATCCCATGACCAACCAAGGCCATTTCCATGACCCCTTGGTCGGTCCCTCATTTTTTGATGATAAAGTTTTATTATCTAACGCTCGGGCATTTGAGCATTATTTTAATAAATGATTAAACCAAGCATTTAATCATCCTTTCACCAACCGGGTCTTCAAGAGACTTTGGTACTTGCTCACTCAAGCATCAAGGCGCTACATGGTCGACCCATCATCCCATGTGGCCAAGTCCGTCCTTCAATCCGTGTGGTTGATTTTCAATAAATCATCAATTAATCAGCAATTGATCAAAATTAGGGTTTCAAATCCAAAGTTCATAATTCCAGATTCAAGCACTAATAATTTTATGTTGATCCCATAATCAACACTTTAATTATTATACTCGGTTCAGTTGCCAGTATTTTATATTAATTTGGTCCTGCTACCAATAATTCATCAAATGAGCAACATTTTCTCATATGAGGAATATTTGCTCAGACTAAGGAATATTGGTTCAACTATCAATATTCAACAAATCATCAAACGAGAAATATTTGCTTACCTTAACTATACAATTATACCTCTGTCTCAACAGACGCGTTCAATTCATGAGTCCTAGAACATTTGTAAATCATGTTCGACTCAGCAATACAAAGACTCATCATCTTATCAATTCAACAACTGACTAACTAAAATTACGAGATATCAATCATGTCACATGGGGGATATCAACTAGGGTTTTGGTCTGGCGGTCTACAACACGTGTCATCCACGATGAGAATGTGAGCAAGTCGTGCAAATAGTTAGAGGAGTTATCAAAGTAGTGGGTGGAAAATCAACCAAGTCTCCGCACGATGAGCAACTAGTTTTAACACGATTTCCCACTTCCCCACTCTTTGACTTCGGCAGCTGTCACACTTCATGGGATCAATGTGTATACTACTTTTGACAATATAAATATGTCTCTGAACTCATTATTGAAGGGACAGACAACATTCGTCTAACAGAAGAATTCTGAGCATTCACTCTCAAGAATTCGATCAATAAACTAGAACTTATTCGAACTCAACAGTTCGTCAAATTTGCAGAAACCTTAAACATATTCACAATCCTTGATCATCATTGATCTCACATATTTCTCAGCTTCCCTCCTACAGATCGACCCATCCTCTCTTGTGACCGAATTGACTCTGGAACGACCATTGTCTTGGTTTAGGCCGGAGTCCTACAGATTGATCTCTCGAATTCAAATCAATTCCTTTTTATAGTGCATCTGTGTGAGAGGTTAGACAGTTCGCTCGGTTCAAGGAGTTTCCTCCATACGGTCGTCTCCTCAATTCCTTAAAAACCAGCAACTCGTTTTGCTCCATCTACAATATCAATAGTTATGAATGCTTTATATTGGTACATTGCATTACGAGGTATAATGCTTATCTTTTGAACTTACGACATCAACATATTCTCTGTAACTCGTTACTAGATTCTGTAGTGAACATAGGTTGGATTACATGCCTAGAAAACTATGTATAATTACATGAGTTTAAGGAATTAGACTTACAAACTTGTTTCGTAGTTGAAAGATATCAAGGGGATTAAAGGTCAGGTTTTCATTGAAAAACTTAAGGTTGGACCGATCCTAACCTATACAGGGAATCAAGGTGGAACCGATCCTTACTTATGTTGGGAGTCAAGGTAGAACCGATCCTTACCTATATTGGGAGTCAAGGTAGAACCGTAACTAGCCTATGTTGGGAGTCAAGGTATAACCGGTCCTAATAGGAAAAACCAATTTCATTAAGTGACATTCACTTTAGGGTTTGTGTGATTTGGAAATTGGGTTTGCAAAATAGAAAATTTTAAGATGTCGACATACCTGAGTAATTTGAACATGAGTCAAATCTTATTTATTAATTGTCCAAAGATATTCCTGATCCTCAAGGTGAGATCCCAAACGGAAATAGTTGAGAATTAATCTTTTAAGGTTTTCGAATGAAAATGTTTTTGTTTTACTGAAGAAGCAAAACATATCTCTCGGAAAGATATATTAGTTAAGTCTTTGGATAATATTGAGTTTTCAAGGAGATTACGATTATACGGTTGAATATTGGTTGGAATTAGATAAAATCGAATTTAGGTACATTATTGCATATCTTGAGAATATTTTCGATTTTGGAAATTCCTTGGTGTCCAAACTACCTTGGTCTATAAATTGCGAAGTTTGTTCTTCTTACAAGCTTATCCCGAGGCATGCACTTTGTTTCGTAGTCACCTACCGTAGCCGACTAATAATATTACTAGTAATGCTATCTTGTAGAGGAGAGTAACCTAATTAGGAGAAATCTCATACGTCCGCTAGTTAAAAGAATTTTCTGGGATCAAGAAGCGTCTACTAGTACCGTTGGTGGGAAACTATAATTGCATTGTTATTTTAGTTTTCAATTATTGATTTGATTGACTAATGGAACCTAGTTTGATTATTCTTGAGATCCTTCTCTTCTGACATAAGGTCACTCAAACTAAATCAAGAGATTAGCAGTGGTTCCGTTCTGAATTTAGATATGACGTTGACTTGTGATCGTTCATTGTTAACAGACTCTGTTATGTGTGTGATCGATCATAAGTTGGAATCAAGTTTGTTATTGTGCATGTACATGAGAATATTGAAGAATTGAAGACAAGAAGATTTTTCTTATTGGTTTCGTATCTTTGAGATTTGCTTGATGCACAAACTTGATCGGCTTGGATCTGACTAGATCTAGTTTATTTTTTGATAGACTTATTATTACTAGTCGTATTTAGATCAACAAGCTATCATTTGGTGGCACTACTCAGTATCCAAATTTGGTGGTTCTTTTTGACTTAATCTGGTTAACTTGTTAATCCAGATCTTGGAAGATCTAAACCCGACAAAGGAGTTTATTGATTTAAACAAAAAAGCCTTTGTCACGCTCAAACAATATATCTCTGATTAATTTCTTGAGATAGAGAGTGATTCACAGAACATATTGGTCTTTTCTTTGTTTAGAAGATGATCGAAAGGATTGAGTGCTTAAAGTCTTCAGAGAGGTGAAGCAACTTAAGATAGTGGACTCTATCTTAGGATTCATGTGTTGGCGTATTGGTTTGTAGGCGAAGGGATACTAAGGAAAATAGGTAAGTATGGGTAGTTTACTTGGTCTCAACTATACGAAGTTGGTAGTGGTTTTGTATAGCTGACTTAATTGCGAGTACTCAAAACTAGACTAGGTCCCGGGATTTTTCTGCATTTTCGGTTTCCTCATTAACAAAAACTTGTTGTCTTTACTTTTACTTTCCGCAATTATAATTATAATTTTAGTTATAATTAAAAGTAAATACATTGTACTTTAATCCCAAAAACTTGGGTTGATACCTATAGTTAGGTTCGTTTTCGAAATAGTAACTATTCCAAGTGTATACATTGTGGTTGTTATCTTTTTGTCAATCTCTGTCTATATTAGATCACGCAAGGTTATAGGACTCTAGGCAAGATAGATAAAAATCACGAAGTTCTCTTCATCTCAGACTTTGTGATTCCTTAAGATAGATATCTGCGAACTGATCTTAATTGATCTTTTGAAGATTGTTCTTGAGAGGTGGTTAAGAATATAGGCTGCTCTTCGGGATTCGTAAGTTCCGGATTTGTGAAGTTTGCTAGCTTTGTCTATTGCAAACAGATTCCTTCACCTTGAGCTTTGATCTAAACAGAAAACACAGACGTGGGGCGACAAATGAGTCATTTCTTCCTTAATAATTAGGTATTTTCAAATACATGATTAAATCGTCTCACACAGTTTTTCATGACAAATGAGTTCACCGAAAAAATACCGAAATCATATAAGACAAACTAGAAAATCTAGTCTTAAGAATTTTGATACTCTCTAATAATCCGGCACCCCATTACTAATATTGCAATTTTTACCGAGTTTTCTTCTTACAATTACCTTATATGATTCTATTTTATAGCCAATAAGATTCTTATTTGGGAGTCTGTGACTCATGGTGCAAACCATGCTTCTCAAGAATTCTCAACCACCAAATTGACTTCCAAGATAAAATTAGTAATTATGTATATATAAATCAAAAAATACAATAATAAAAAAGTTGAATTGTATCTAAATACAAAAAAATACTGCTACAACTATTGGAGAAATTGAAAATATGGGATTAAATCTGTGTCCTCTTAAACCAAAGGATTTATTAGGAGAAGTTTCAGACTGTAAGAAAGAAGTTAAACTAAAATTTGGATTGGAACCATAAAGGACTTGAACCCCATTAACGTCGTCCAATCTCAAGTCTACTTTTTTACTTCTAGGGATTAAACTAGGGTACATGACAGCTTCTTTAACAGATGAATGGCCCAACCCTAAGACGTGTCCAATTTCATGCGTCGCAACCGATTCCAAATCAATGGCTACTCTTGATTTTTCTGACTCAAAATCAACAGACCAAGTTTCTGCCCATCAAGATGGAAACGGCCGCTTTTTGGTGAAAATGCATGCGCTAGCACTCCAAAGTACCCCGTCAAATGGTTCCCCATCTCCATGGTCCTTATCATAAAAACCTATTTTGATATCAGCATGCTTATAGTCTCGAGTCTCCGTAAAATTAACCGGAATAACCGAAGCCCATCTCGTAAAAGATCGGCTAAAAACAGCTCGAATATCTGAAATTTCTATGTAGTCGATAAAATCACTGGAGGAAAAAGCATAAGTTAACATCAAAGGTGTAGTTCTTCCCCAGCTAGGTCTACCCGGAAAAATATGTGTAGTGTTTTGTTATATGTAACTTATGATCATCGTTGTCCCCCTACACCACATCTAGGTGACATAACTTCAGATATTGTAGGAGAATCGAGTTTACCGGTTACAGGTAAACCAAGTTTCGTTTGATATTGAGTAACAGCTGATTCCAATCCATCATCAAAAATATCGGTGAAGTTCGTATCACTTTTTGGGAGATACCCGAAACGGTGGAAGTATTTCTTTAACTCAGACATACCAATGATTTCACTGCCTCGACGGATATCTAAAAACTTATGAAACGTGCTCCACGTGTAATTCATATCAGGATTGACAGGTAAAACGGTTATGAAATCAGGCATGTTTCTGGCGGGAAATGAAGGAAGGATGGTAACGAAGAGGAACAAGAAGAATGAGACGTACTGAAACATTTTGTGTTTGTTTTTCTTTGGGATTAGGATTTGAATATGAAGAAGAGAAGAGAATGAAGGTTTTAGTTTATTGTATAAAGGGAATAATAAGTTTTTAGTTGTCTGGATAAACTTCAAAGGAATTAGAGATGGAAGACTCAATGAACACGAAATGATGTTTAAGTTATGAAGATTCTTTCTTGTGTTTGTGTTCTTATCGAAAGATTCTGACTTTCATATGGTTATGGTGGGTCAGCTACTAGTAGTATTGCTTCTTGCTAATTTTCTCTATTTTTGTTAGAGTTTTTGGTTTTAACTTATCTTATTTACACCCACACTTGTGTTGTTCGATATCAAAATATGGTTTCCGCTGGTTCATGGGGTCACCTTAAAGATTATTGTAGACGATCTCCTAACCTTCTGAGCGCATGCATCATCTAAAATTGATGATTAGAATTTAGATTTGGGTTTAATTTTTATTGAATGGACCACCACAATATTTGATGTTGAAACCGTCCAAGGTTCCAAACAATATGTACCAAATGACTTTTCCATCCGATGTAAGAATCTATCTTTTCATGGTGAAACTTAACGTAGGAATAAAAGTCGAGCAAGAATGATGGGAGACTATAACCAAAGACTAAAACTAAAAAATGGGTTTACTCCACATGGTGCGATGTTACGGTGGGAAAACCAAATTTGGTGGGGCGCAACTTTAAAAGTTGCGCCCCACTTTTTCTTTCTTTTTTTTCAACTTTAAAGTTGCGCCCATTTTATTTTCATTTTTTAAAATTCGATGCAACTTTAATCTTCGCCCCACCAAAGCAACCTTTAAACTTCGCCTCCACCAAAGAGCAAATATAATTTGGTTTTGGTTTTAGTATGGTATTTGCTCTTTACTTTCCCTAACTTCTCCAGTAATTGTGCGGGTTTCGACCAAATTTTTGGTTTTAGTCGACCACTGTGGTTGCTCTAAGCTCCTGCAAAGTGTGCATGCTAAACACTACTACAAATGAAAAAATGGGGTGCAAGTAGAATGTCCCATATACAGTTCAAAATGGAACATAGTTTCTAAGAGCATCCACAGTCGTGGAGTATAACCAAATTTTTTGGTAAAAAACAGATGATGGAGACGGAGTAAAGACCAAAGACCTGACTATAACCAAAACTCGGACCATATTTAGTCTTTAGTCCGGGTCTTTGGTCGGGCGTAAATTGAGTTGCGCCTGATGGGGCGTAACTCAAAGTTGCGCCCAACAATTAAAAAAAAAAAAAAAAAAAAAATTTGGGGCGAATTGATGAAGCATAACTTTGAGTTGCGCAACTTAAGCTAATAAAAAAATAAAAAAACTTGGGCGCAACTTTGAGTTTACAACAATAATTAAAATAAAAACAAATTGGCGCAACTTTGAGTTGCGCCCAACAATAAAAAAAAAAAAAAAAAAAAAAAAAACAAATGGGACGAGATTTGGAGTTGCGCACATTAGGGCGTAATTCAAAGTTGCGCGACAAATTTTAGTCTCCTCCACTGCGTTACAACACGGACTAAACCCAAATTTTAGTTTTTTTTTGCTCTTTGCTCTTTGGTTATGGTCGCACCACTTGCAGTTGCTCTAAGCATATTTCTGTTTAACTAATAAAACCTACTACTACTTTTATTAGTTAAAAACCTTAAATTTTTGGAACTGTTTCGTTCAACTAAATCTGAACTATAAACCATATCTAGTTGGGAACCTCAACTAATGAGACGATGAGTTTATTGAAGTTATTTATTATAAGGCTTATTCCCATATATCATGTCAAATAAATCTCTTTGTGGTACGGCAAATCAGCCGTGTCATTATGGAAAAGACAGCCGAGCGATAAGTAATTATAGCGAACGACATTAAGAATAGCACCAACGATAGAGTCTTTACCTATAGTGAATCTCTAAATAACGCCGATTTAATGATACGCGCCAACATCTAATTTTTGTCCCTAAATAGTTTATTTTCAAACTAAATATTTACACCAAAATTTTTACAAAAAAATTCTAAACATAATTTTAACTTGGGCAAGGACCTTCTGTGTCTAGCTTTTCTAAGATGATTGCGACCCTCTAGTTGATTCCAATTTTAATATTGTGACATGACATAAGTGATGGAGGTACAAACACCTTCGGAGTAGAAGTTATGTTCAAAAATGGAAAATGGTGACTCTTACATGTCGACGAATAGAAAGTTGAGTTTAACTGAACTTTAGAGGATGAGGTTATTTTACAACCTAGATTATTAAAAGTCACTGTTGTGAGTAATCTTTTCTTGGTAATGGATGATCAAACAGTCTCAAAATTTAGTAATATTATGAACATGAATATTGACTCTATTGAGGTTATAATTTATACTTCAAAGCCGGTGCTTGAACTTTGATGTTTGATGCTAACTTGGAGGAATTAACGGAAATGAACTTGTAGAAAACATTATTGATGAAATTATCTTCAAGTAGAGGGGAAGATATGCTGCTATTAAGGCTCGTATGCACGTCGCTCCTGTATTGATCAATGGTATTCAGTATATGACTCATCAGTCTTCAAAAAGGGTTCATCATTCAAAATCTAGAGTTGATAGTTTCATGCAGGTAAGCGGAACGAAATGGCGGGAGAAGAAAATGGGGGCTGTATAGAAGCTTCAACTATTTAGATAGAGGCTCAACCACAAGCCAAAAGAGTTTGAGGATTTCAAAGCCTTGTCATTCCAAAATATAATACTATAGAAGGGATAATATTTGTTATCCATGAGATCGAAAAATTACATGTTATTTGACTGAAGTCAAAAGTGGATGCTAGCAATAAAACGAGTTACTATTAACTAAAGTGTCCATGTTGAACCTCCTGCGATATCACCGAATATTTTCTGCAATTTTTGGTTATTTTTCTTCTAAAACCGAGTACATTAGAAAATATACACTCAAATATATTCAAGTATAGTTAGGAAATCCTACACCTACCCCCCACAATAATCCACACAACTAAGACATTTTAAGATGAATAACAATGATTTTATTGATTATTTCCTTGAATGTTTACAAGATAAAATAGAAAAGAGCTAAAGAAATTATAATCACCACAAACTTTCTCTCTCCTAATGA
>JAJJWW010011597.1:0-62067 GCA_023531295.1 Papaver armeniacum | reverse complement strand
GAACCGTTTTTCTGGGGACTACTCAAATGGTGTATTACTCCCCATTTTTTAAAGCTTTATTGTAAGCATATCAATGAGTCACCCTTATTTAAGTTTTTTTAATACCAAACTTATCCTCGATAATTAAATTAATAATGAATGACTAATTAATGTTGGAGCCGTAATGATTAATTGTTACCAGTGAGGCTAGATTAATTAGTTGGATATTTTTAATGGATATTTTGACTTGTAATACATAAAAGACTGAAATTGTATTTGGTGCTTTTAAAATTTTATTTAGAATGGGCCACAAGACTGGTTGGCTGGATCACAATCGACAAGAATCTGTTTAAACACCAAAATGACCTTCCTAATATTAAGTTTAAATCTATTTACTAACTTTGCCATCTAATATATGTTAGACACGTATATGGTGGTAGTCCATCTGTTAAACGAATTTGCCTAGAACTTGACTCCTCTTACTTCTTGTTCTTCTTCTCTTTCAGCACCTAGAAACATGCTTCAAAAAAAAAATCTCTATGAAAACCCCAAAATCAATCGAATGATATTTTAATTCTTGAGTTTTGGAAACTGTATTTTAAACAACCCATAAACATCCTTTTTAAGTACTCTTTAATCCCAATTTTCCAATCTTGTTTCGTCTTGTAATAATTTTTTTATTTGCATAACTTAGTTCGTGGAAAGCTACATGAATCAAATTCACAACCCGAAATCCTTTCTTCCAGCTAATTGTCATTTACAAAATGATTTTTTTATGGTGTGAGAATTCACGATAGGGTATCGATTTCACTCGTAATTATTTGGGTATCTAGGGTTCTAGACTCGTGAAGGAAATTTGGGCATTCTATGTCTCAATTAACTGAACTTCAGAAATTGATGTTATAATTGTGTGTAAACGCCGGTTTGAGTTGGATTATTCTGGGGTTAAAGATTACTGCTGCAATTAATTGCTCTTGGAGCCACAAGAGCAGTTGAAGAAGATAAAGGAAAAGGATGAAAGTGGTGATTAATTAGTAGTATCTTCAAGATGGATTTCATTATTGTTATTGATTTTGGTTTGAGATTCTTCATCTTCTTTTGTTGGTACTCTTTGTCTTCATTTTTCACTTTCCTCATCATCATCATCTCATGATTTTCATCATTATCATCTCCCATTTATCATAATATTTTTGAGAAGAAGGGTTTTTTTATTTGTTTTTTTTAAGATGGTTGATTTGGAAATGAGTTTTGGGTACTTAGGTATACTTCAAATTTACTTAATCTTGTTTGAATTGGCATAAATTTTCGAAAAAATGAAAATTTTATAAACTGATTTCGGCTATGACAGTAGAGTTCGGCTACGAAATCTGAAGAACAGGTAGCCGAACTCTTCTGCTAGTATAGTTCGGCTAATGCTTCTGAAGACGCAGGTACCCGAGCTCATCTTTAATGGAGTTTTTGCGTTCGGAGAAAAGTTCGGTTAGGAAAAAAACGTTGCAAGGTAACCGAACTAAAAGTTCGGCTAGGAAAATATTTTGCGACGTAACCGAACTTAAAGTTCGGCTAGGAAATTTTTTTTGCGACGTAACCGAACCAAAAGTTCGACTAATAAAAAAAACTGCGACGTAACCGAACTTTTTTCTGAAAGCAAAAACTCCATTAAAACTAAGTTCGGCAACCTGCGCCTAGAAACTTTGTTTTTTCGAAATAGCCGAACTTTCCTTCATGTTCTTTGTTTACATCAGGTTCGGCTAGTTCGACAAAAATTTTCCCAAAATTCCTAGCCGAAGTTCTCTCTGCGACTTCCATTTTCAACTCATTTTGACGATTACTTCTCATTTTTTCAACCAAAAACGAATGAAAAATAATGGGTTTGTTATAATTTTGATTTTGATTTTGTTAATGATTTAAATTAAGCTATATATAGAGGTGGTGGCGGGGTGGTCGGTGGTGGTGGTAGCGAAGGTGGTAGGTGGTGGTGAGCGGCGGTGGTCATGGGAGGAGTTGGTTATATATAGGTGGTTATTAGGTTGGTTTTAAATTGAATTAGGTTAAGGGTAGGTTAGTCATTTCTACACTTTAGGATACCCCTTATAACTATAGGCTAGATATTCCTATCACAATGTAGTCCCCCACCATTTTTTAATAGTCCCCAAAAAACGGTTCTAAATTGACGTTTAGTCCCAAAGTTAGTGGGCTTTAGACACTCTATTCCAACGTCCTCATGCCTAGTACTCCCTAGTCCAAAAATACCTCGTGTAAACAGTTTGGTCCAAATTTTTAAAGAGTTAGTCCAAAATTTTATTTTTTGAGAAGAAGGGTTTTTTTATTTATTTTTTTAAGATGGTTGATTTGGAAATGAGGGTTTTGGGTACTTAGGTATACTTCAAATTTACTTAATCTTGCTTGAATTGGCATAAACTTTCTAAAAAATGAAAATTTTATAACCGATTTCTATTATGACAAAGAGAGTTCAAGCACGAAATCAAAGAACAGTGTGAACTCTTCTCGCTAGTGTAGTTCGGCTAATGCTTGAAGACGCAGGTACCCGAACTCATCTTTAATGGAGTTTTTGCTTTCAGAGAAAAGTTCGGTTAGGAAAAAAAAGTTGCGAGGTAACCGAACTAAAAGTTCGGCTAGGAAAATATTTTGCGACGTAACCGAACTTAAAGTTCGGCTAGGAATTTTTTTTTGCGACGTAACCGAACCAAAAGTTCGACTAGGAAAAAAAACGCTACATAACCGAACTTTTTCCAAAGCAAAACTCCATTAAAACTAAGTTCGGCAACTGCGCCTAGAAACTTTTTTTTTTTTCAAATAGCCGAACTTTCCTTCATGTTCTTCGTTTCCATCAGTTCAAATAGTTCGACAAAATTTTCCTAAAATTCCTAGCCTAAGGTTCTCTATGCGACTTCCATTTTCAACTCATTTTGACGATTACTTCTCATTTTTCAACCAAAAACGAATGAAAAATAATGGGTTTGTTATAATTTTTATTTTGATTTAAATTAAGCTATATATAGAGGTGGCGGCGGTGGTGGTCGCGAAGGTGGTAGGTGGTGGTCGGTGGTGGTGAGCGGCGGTGGTCATGGGAGGAGGTGGTTATATATAGGTGGTTATTAGGTTGATTTTAAATTGAATTGGGTTAAGGGTAGGTTAGTCATTTCTACACTTTAGGATACCCCTTATAACTATAGGGTAGATATTCCTATCACAAAGTAGTCCCCCACCATTTTTGAGTAGTCCCCAAAAAACGGTTCTAAATTAGGTAGAAATTGACGTTTAGTCCCAAAGTTAGTGGGCTTTAGACACTCTAGTCCAACGCCCTCAGGCCTAGTACTCCCTAGTCCAAAAAAACCTCGTGTAAACAGTTTGGTCCAAATTTTTAATGAGTTAGTCCAAACTCGTAACGATCCAAACTAATCTGTTACCATAATTACCCTTCTGTATGAGCATACAGGAATAAGAATGAGTTTTTAATTTTTAGATCTCAGATTCAAATCAGGAGAGAGACAGAGAGAAATTTTGAGGCGATTTCTTGGATTAAATCGTTTGTTCATCAGATTTCGGACTCAGGTTAGAGACTTAGATTTCAATCTCATCTTTCATTTGATTTTGTTTGTTTCTTCGATTATGTGTTTTTGATTTATTTATTTTTTGATTTTTTTTTTGAACGCATGAGATGAAATCGATTTTGTCTTTCATCTTGCTTTCGGTCTTTTGATTTCTATTTTTGGTTTTGATTTTGTTATTTGTTAGGTTTTGATTTATGTTTTTCATTTTGATTTTTCTTTTATTTGTTTTTGGATGTATGATATGAAATCGATTCGATCTTTGATTTTTTTTATTTTCCATTTCTTCATCTGTGTGTTTAATTAATGGTTATTCATGGTTTACATTAATAGAGTAATTTATTTATTTTTTATTTTTTGACTATGCAGAATGTGTACTTTCTTGTACATTGTATATGTTCCGATTTTTTGTGATTTAAGGTTGATTCGAAAAAAAATGAATTCTCTAATAAATTTAAATATTATTCAGATCTTTAGATGTTACATCTTTGTGTTACTGGATTCGATTGAGATCTTTTAGATATGACCCCAAATTTTTTTATTAGTTATTTGATTTATCATTTGTGTGTTGATTGAACATAAGAATGATATTTTTTGAGATATTTTGTATGTTGTTCAGGGCTTTCATATGTTTTTGATATATGTTTTCTGTAATATGCAGGTTATCAACCATGTCTGAGAAGATAGTGTATGCTATCTTGAGTCATGGTGAGCATTCGCCCCTATTTGGTAGATGTGTACATATTGTACAGTGAAATTATCTATGATGAATGCTTGGGTTGTATTGTTTGAATCAATGCTCTATTTTGTTATTTTTATGTAAATATTTACATACTTGTACACTATTATGCTATGTGATGAATGCATGACCTTTTTTGTTGGTATATATGCTAGATTTTGGTATTTTTTTTGTAGATGTGTACTTGTTTGTACACTGAAATGCTATGTGATGAATATATGGCCTGTCATACGGGTGTGGATGCTAGATTTTGTTAGGTTTTTATAGAGGTGTATATGTTTTGCACACCGGGATGCTCTTTGATGAATGCATGGCATGTCCTGTGGGTATGATGCTAAAATTTGTTAGTTTTCTGTAAAGGTGTAAATGTTTATACACTAGTATATGTTTCACTTTATATAGCATGTTCATGCACTTTAATGTACACCGTATATGTTATTGATATATGTTTTTTTGTTTTTTGTAATATATAGGGTACCAACCATTCTGAGCATTCTGTCATATATTGGTACATGCGTACATATTTTTACACTAAAACTTTCTCTTTGATAAATGCATGGGTTGTTTTGTTTGAGCCAATGCTCTATTTCTATTGTTTTCTGGCAGTGTGTACATACTATACACTAGTATGGTTTCTCATGATTTTATGTTCTGTCTTGCGGATATGGATGTTGGATTTGGATTTTTGAAGGTGTGTACATAATTTTACACCATTGTGTTGTCTCAATATTATATGGAATGCTTTATTGGTACGCATCTGTACCCTTGTACACCTTTGACATTAATTTTTTTTTTTTGGTAACAGGTGCATGAATCATTTGGTCACAGTTAATGAAGATTGTAGGACATGGATACGATGCAGAGATGGTTCACCCTAGTAATGATGAAGATGATATTCGGATTTATGATATGTCACACTTCAAACTCGTTAGGAATTATATGATTTCATATGTTATAAATTTAGGGACTCAAGCTCAAAATGATTTTATTCAATATGGGTAGTGATATTGTATGTGTGTATTAAATGGTGCACGTTGTGTTGTCTCATTTATATATGGCATTTTATGGGTACAGATGTGCACAGGTTGATTGTTTTGAAGATGTGGATAGTTCTGCAACTAAGTGTACATAGTTGTACACATGCTTTTTCTTAATGTGTACATATTTATACACATGTTTATTATTTTTAAATTTGCGCATAGTTCCACAACTTTATGTTGTTTTGCTTTTTTTTTCAGATCATTTCATTGGTGTTTATATTTATTTTCCAGGTTGAAGATTATCGTATTGATGTCTAAGAGATAGGTAAAAGCTCTTATGGATAGGATCATTAGTCTTATATCCAGGTTTCCATTTGGAAGACGAAGAACTCAACGCAATAAAATTGTTAGTGAGATGTTAAGAATACCTATGATGTGCACTGAGTGCTTTACTTACCCATCCCTTGATGATTTACTACCCTTCTTTCTTACGGCTTTGTGCTTTTTGTTTTCATGTAACTTGTTAAAATGGATGATATATACTATCTTATTTATTTGAAGAATCTAGTTTGGTTTTTACTTCAATACATGTGTCTTTATTTCTGCAGGTATGAATAATTTTTTGACATGTAAGTACATGTTCAACATCATGTACATTTTAATTTTATAACCTGTCAGTAGATGTGCACCATCATGTACACCATTATGTACACATGATTTATTTATTTTTACCTATAATATACCCTGTAAATTTGACACAAATCTACATTCAAAAATCATTCACACTAATAATAAGATTAATTCAAGGTTTACTAGTAATAATACTTGTTTAGGAAAGTTAAGAAACATAGTTGTCAAAAAGTTTAACAAAGTACAAACAATTTAAGAAAGTTTCAAACAACAATCAAGTTGTTGTTCTCCTACTCGCACGCTAAACTTGGTATTCTTTATCTTCTGCGATATTTTACAGTTTGGCAGGATCACCGATAGGTTTCTGCAAGTTCTGATGCTACCATCTCCAATATGCACACACCTACAAAAATCATACAAATCCAACTTTAAAAATTATGAAACATGTCATATATCCATGAGATAGCTTACTAGTGTACTAGTATGTACACCGAACAAATCAAACTTCGAAAATTACAGGACCCGCGACATCCGTACTCACAAAACGGATCATATATCCATGACATAACATACTAGTGTACAAGTATGTACACACCTACAGAAATCTTACAAATCCAATCTTCATGCTCACACAAGAAAGGTCGTATGCCCATGGCAAGATACAACAATGTATAAGTATGTACACACCTATAAAAATGGCACAACCTAACATTCAAAACCACAAAATAGGTCATATTCCCATGAGGTGATACATCGGGTGTACAAGTATGAACACAACTACAAAAATTTAACAAATCCAACTTACATGCTCACATAAAACATGACATATGTCCATGACATGATACAGCAGGGTACAAGTATGTACACACCTATAAAAATGGCAAAACTACAACATTTAAAACCACAAAACAGTTCATATTTCCCATGACATGATACATCGGCGTACAAGTATGCAACTCATGAACAAATCTAGCAAAAACAACATGATTCCCACGAAATAATCCATTCATCCTTGAGCTATCATACATGTGTACAAATCTAAACACAACCACAAATAATTTAAATAAAATAGAATTCATACTCACATTACAGTCCATGTACCCCTGAAATAACATGTTGTTGTACAACTCATGCACAACTACAACAAATCTAACAAAAACAACATTCATACCCACATAACAATCCATAGACCCCTGAAATAACATTACAATGTATAAGTTTGTACACTACCAACATTCATGCCCATGGAACAATCCATACATCCATGAAACAACACTGCGGCGTACATAACTTTACACTATCACAAAAAATCTAACAAAAACGACATTCATACACACAAAACAGTCCATACATCCCTGACATAGCGCTGCGGTGTACAGATCTGTACACTATCACAAAAAATCAAACAAAAACAACATTCACATACATAACAAGCCATACATCCCCCGAACAACATTCCGGTGTACAGATCCGTACACTATCATATCAAATCTAACAAAAAAAAGCATTCATACACACATAATAGGCCATACATCCCTGAAACAACACGTCGGTGTACCGACCTGTATACTATCACAACAAATCTAACAAAATAGCACTCGTACACATATAACAAATTAAATATATGAAAATAGCCGATGATCTTACCTTTTGTTACTTGAATAGATGTTGAATCTTCTTTTGCTGTTGTTTTTTCTTCATTGAAGGTCTTGATTTCTCTTCAATCGACGATTTCCTTTTAGATATTGATGGTTTTGGATCTTTTACTACCTGATTAGATGTTGAATCTAATGTTGCTTGTTGTTTTGTTATCTTTGAAGCTCTTGATTTGTTTGAACTCATTGATTTCGATTTAGATGATGATTCTGGACTATTTTTTTGTTGCGTCTTCTTCACCATGATGTTACTGCTGCTGCGATGTTCATCCATATCTAGGGTTTTGATTTGAATCTTCAATAGTTTATGTTTCTTTTTCTCTCGGTTAAATGATTATTTTGATTTATTTATTTTTCGTTTTTTTTATTCTAGTGTTTGTTCAGGTATTGAGAAAAATAACGGTTTTAATTCGCATCACGTGTGGATTACGAAAAACGTGTGAAGGATATTAATGTCTTTGCATCTTTTTTGGACTAATATGTACCTAGTTGACTCGGGATGGACTAAACAGTACTTTTGGACTGGTTTTTGGACTAAACCGTATTTTTCCCTTAAATTAGTTCTCTTTAGTTATAAACTTGTTTGTCGTTGTTCTGCTTGTGGAAGAGTTCTACTTTGGCAACCAATTTGTAGATGTAGGCAGACACCAGACCCCTTTTGATTAACGAATAACAACATTTTTTTTTCTTTTTTTTTTCTTTGACTCAACTGCCTAGCATTTTTAGGGGCCACCCAAAAGGAATTAGGGGCCAACAATAAGACAAAATAGGGTCACTCAAACCTAAATTGAAGCTATCCCTTATCTCGCGTATTTCGTAATGGCAAAATTGCCCTTCCATAATCGGTAGTTAATACTACAATCGGTAGTAAATTGTGTTACTTTGACCTCCAAATGTATTCAATTTTCAAATTTTGGTACTACCATAATCGGTAGTAAATTAACTTTCGAATGTATATTGTCCCCAAAATGAGATTTTGCCAAAATCCTAAAATTTTCGAACTTTGGTAGCACCATAATCGGTAGTAAAGTGTGTTACTTTAACCTCCGAATATACTCAATTTTTGAATTTTAGTACAACCATAATCGGTAGTAAATTAACTTCCGAATGTATATTGTCCCCAAAATGAGATTTTGCCAAAATCCTAAAATTTTCGAACTTTGGTACCACCATAATCGGTAATAAAGTGTGTTACTTTAACCTCCGAATATACTCAATTTTTGAATTTTAGTACTACCATAATCGGTAGTAATTTAACTTCCGAATGTATATTGGCCCCAAAATGAGATTCTGCCAAAATCCTAAAATTTTCGAACTTTGGTACCACCATAATCGGTAGTAAAGTGTGTTACTTTAACCTCCGAATATACTCAATTTTTGAATTTTAGTACTGCCATAATCGGTAGTAATTTAACTTCCGAATGTATATTGGCCCCAGAATGTGATTTTTCCAAAATCCTAAAATTTTCGAACTTTGGTACTACCATAATCGGTAGTAAATTAAGTGTGTTACTTTAACCTCCGAATATACTCAATTTTCGAATGTTAGTAATACCATAATCGGTAGTAAATTGTGTTAATAAGTGATGCTTATTATCTACCGATTGTGTTCATGTCCCCCAATTCAAATTCTCAAAATTTAATAAATTTTCAAAATTTTCTACTTTCACAATCGGTAGTTAATGATGTTCATTATCTACCGATTGTGCGTAACTTTTAGTACAGAGAAATTGAATTTTTTGAATCAAGAATAATCGGTAGATAACGATCAATTTACCTACCGATTATGGTTGATGTTCTTAAGAAATGAAGAACATCAACCATAATCGGTAGGTAAAGTAGATTATTATCTACCGATTATGTTTCTGCTACTGTAAATCCAAGAACATCAGCCATAATCGGTAGGTAAAGTAGATTATTATCTACCGATTATGTTTCTGCTACTGTTAATCCAAGAACATCAACCATAATCGGTAGGTAAAATAGATTATTATCTACCGATTATGTTACTGCTACTGTAAATCCAAGTAAATTTTCGGATCAAATTTTTGATTTCAAGTAATCAAATCCTAATTTTGAATCACAACTACTATCATCTATTCGTTTTGTTTGTTTAACTCCTTTTTTTTTTTTGATGTTCTAAGTTTCAACTTTAAAGTTAATGAATTTTGGGTTTTAATTTTAAACAATCAATCATAACATTTGTTTGATCGACGATCTTTGTTTTCAATCAAAATTAAAATGATGAAGAAAAAAAATTAATGGGTAGAAAAGAGAAGAAGAAAAGGACTGATATGATTATGAAAATAAAGGATATAGGTTTAGATTTAGTATAAAGGTGAAGGACAATATAGACAATTTTCTATTTTTAAGACACCCCTTAACCCCCTTCAATGGATGGGAATAAAAAGGTGGCCCCTAATTCCTTTTGAGTGGCCCCTAAAAATGCTAGGCTCAACTGACCTTAATTTGTATCAAACATTTTTTTCTGGAAAAAAAATTAAAATGTTGTAGGGCCTTTGGCCAATGTATGTGCGGTGCGTACAGAAGTCTTTTAATTTTCCCTTTAAATCTTTTGGTTTTCCCTTTTCCTAGTATATAAAGGATACTATGTACTGCTATTTTTTTGAGCAGCAAAGTTGATTTGTAATAAAAGAAAAATGTAAAAACTGCTTAAGCCCCGATTTTAGTTAGAGATTACACTTATTTTCAATCTATTATAACTTTCTAGTGAGTTACTAAATCTCTAAACACATAATATCTAAACCAATTTTGACTATATCCCCAACTGAAAACCAACAGTTTCACTACATTGATGACCCCTGCAATGGATCTAGGTCTTTTATTGCCCATAACTCTTCTATTCTGTTCGTCCCATATTTCCCTCCAAATTGCGAAAAGAATCAATGGCCATGTCTTTATGTCATTATTTCTTCCTCTTATGAATTTCCTAATTAACATCCCGATTCCTAAATTGGTAAGCAAAATTTATATTACGGTGTATCAGATGTGAAAGATCAAAAAATAAGCTACTCAAGATACTAGTAACGCAAAAAATACTCATGTGGGTATACAAATAAGTATATTGAAAAGGTGCAATCAATGCTTTGGACATGTAAATAACATCTTCTCGACATGTCTGATGAACCCTACATTTTGGACACATAAAAAAATCAAAGTGTTGCTAAATAAATTCGCTTACCGCCTCGACTAAATAGGCATGTCTAATGCCACCCTACACATTAGAACATACACAATTGGTTAATGTGTCCATATATTCATCTATGGCTACGGGTGATGGGTTTAGACCGAAAACAATGACCAAAAGGTGCCTTATGGCTACAATTGATCGTTGTAGGTTTAAACACATGACCATATAGTGCACTATGGCTACATGGTAACATAAAACGTGGTATAGTTATACCTATGACCAGTAGCCACTCAATTAACCCGAAACGTGGTTAGGTTGTAAACCAAAAGACGTGGCCTATGTGAAGGTTTGTACTAGTGACTATCACTGCTGGAAGATGCATCGGTGGAATAACCTCTATATTCACTCTCCTAATCATCATCTCCAGACTCTTCATTATCCTTTTCCATGGTATCTTGATCCTCCACATTTGCAACATGCTTGCCATATATATCCAACCCTAGTGTATCCCTGATAGGTGTAGAATACACCGTATTTACTATCTAGTATTTATGCTTTCTTTGCTATTTTTCGTGTGAATTATGTATCTTATGTGTAAATTTGAGTTAATAGGTGCTTTGGAGTCGCACGGAGGAAAAGAAGGAGAAACTACTCATTTAGAGTGAAAAGGACAAAGTCGTCATTTCATGGGCGAGCACTATCCAGAGTCGAGCCGAGGTTAAGGGGCTGCCAGTCAGGATGGCCCTTATCTACCGAGTGGGGTGGTCCTTATCAATGGGGTGTAACCATCCACCCATGCCCTAAATCGAATTCTCATTCTCCTTCTCAATCATTCCTAGTTCATCTCATTACACTACCAGGAATCAAGAAGAAATTGAATGTTCTTGAGAGAATTAGATCGAGATGTAGAAGGTGGGTTTGTCCTAAAATGGGTGATGTTCTAAAGGGGTTCTTGGATGATTCTGTTGGTCGAGACAAGGATGGTGTCCGTGTCACTCATCGGGGAAATCAAACAGGGAAGAACGAACCGACTTGAGCCGAATTAGGGTTCATGGAGGTTCGATTGAAGATTAATTGGGTCTGCAAACAATGGTGAATGGAGCTGGTGCTTGGTTCAATGGCTAAGTGAGGGCGACATGGCAAGCTCCCCACCAAATAAAGTTCTTACTTCATTAAAAGAAAGAGTTCATTTGCGGGCGGTGGAATTGAAGATTTCTCTCAACAAAGAACATCAACCGTGACTTTGAGGTTTGCCGTATATCTAAATTGGATTTGTTGGTACCGTAGATTGATACCGTAACATGAAGAACTGGAGACGCATACAAGTTTGTTATGGGTGGTTACGGTGAATATACAGATGGAGGTTAATGAAAATGATAGTCTACCAATCTTCTATGGAGTAATATGGGCTGCTAATAATGGCCGGAGTTGCTGTGCAGTCGATGGAGTAACGAAGATAAGGACGTTTGAGGCTGGTTGAGTTGGTTTTGCAGTAACGAAGATGGGATTTATTTACGGGCTTTACACAAGTGATGATGGATTTTGTCCGCATTAATGGTGTTATCTCGAATGGGTTCGATTGAGCTTGGGGGTAATGGTAGCTTGTCTTTGATAAGCGGAGTGCATGGAATGGTCATTTAATCCGTGAGTGAAAATCACCCAAAGGAGAGCTGATGTCGTGGTTACCAGCTCTTGATGGTATTCATGATGAAGTAATGGGAATCAACAAGCAACATCAACGCTAATGGAATTGGAGTTCACGTTCAAATGGAGTCTCAGATCGGAAATGTTAACGAGAAAGCAGGAGTTGGAGCCAGAAGTGAGACTTAGCCAGAAAGAGTGGAAAGAATGGAAACTGGTGGTGCTGGATTACAGTGGTTTTAGACGTGAATAGAGATGGTTAATGGTACGTTCACGATGAGGATGGCTTTTGGATCCTTGAATGGTGCAGGAAACAAAGAAGCTGATGTTGTTGACTTGAAACTGGCAGTGAGATAACGGTTGTCGCATGAAGAGCTAGGACGTAACTGAGCTGGAGATGTTGGATTCAAGGCATTGATTGTGTTAATGGCTAGAGTTGGCTTGGTGATGCACAAATTTGCAGGAGGTTATAAAGGAAACGATCATTGTCTTGGTTTGTTATTGATAAAAATGGGAGTTCGAAATGTAGGATGTCGGTGATGGTCGGCGATCGCAATAGGTTTCTATCTATTCGAACTCAAGTCGATGGAGTTGTTGGCTTGAGTGTTACGCACAAGGAGATTGAATTGACAAAGAATAAGTGACCCGAGATACCGGTGTTTACGTTTGGCACCCATAGCCATGTTGCAAGGAAAGTAAGGAGAGCTGACGATGAAAGAACTCGGATCATTTACAGGGAGGTTTGGATTGACTGCTAGTGATGATAAACGATGGCAGTGAAGAGTTGGAAGCTATGATCGCTGCTGTGGATCGAATGCAGTGACTTGAGCATGATTGGTATTAGCAGTTACAAAGGTAGTGGTCCTGTGGCAATAGTGAACAGGCAGTGAGAAGTTGGTCTTGTTGTTGGTGCTTAAATTACAGTCAAGATAAGCTGTATTGGTGGTGTTGGTTCAGGGAAAGTATTGAGCAAGATGTCCGGGTGGTCAATGGAGTTAGGTTTCACAGAAATGGAGTTACAAATAGGGAAGATTGGGTTGTATTAATGGTGGTGAGATGGACTGAAATGGCTAGGCAGAGAGGAGGCTTGAGCTCATTGCAGGCAAGAGCTGTTGGTGTGAGTTGGCTTGACAGATGACTAATGTTGTGTGTTTGCAATGATGACTGAGCTATGCATTACAGGGCTTTGAGTGGCATGTGAGGTTGAAGCTGCAGTTGTTAATGGAATGGAGTATGTGCTGTGAGTTCAAAGCTGCAAGTGAAAGAATGGTGCAATGTGCTGTTGAGCTGGAGCTGAAAAGGAAGAGCAGTGAGCTGCAGGACTGGATTGAGGCATGGAGGATAAAGTGCTGTGCAGCTGAAGGCAAGTATAGGGAGAGTTCAATTGGCAAGCAGGGCCATCATGGCTGGGTAGGCATGTATGCTACAGCACAAGGATTGTGCAACACAGAGTTTGGCCTGTGCAATGGCCTGGCCAAGTTAACTCAGCCAACTCACCGACTTCTACCTCGACTCACCGACTTGACTCGCTCCGACTCAACCGAGCCTTGACCTGGTTTGACTCAGTGACTTGACCGAGTTGATCCGACCGATCCGACCCGTGACCTAAAAGGTGACCGGGGTTGACTTTGCCGGTCACCTGAGCTAGTTTTCCGGCGACTTTTCCGGCCATAATCCCAGTTTTCCGGCGAGCGTTTTTGGGACAGAATTTCTACACGGGTTTCTCTCTCTCGTGGGCCGAGTGAATTTCCAACTAATGGACTTTGAAGACAAAACCTAGTTTTGGAAGGAGTGGAGCTATAAAAGAGAAGACTTTTCTCAAAACACATATCTTTATCTTTTGACTATCTTTGATCTATTATTATCTTTTTATTATTCTTTTTGCCTCTACTTTGTTTTCTAGGGTTTAGAACCATGAAGTCTTTTCTCTTTCTTCTTGTTATGAACTCCATGAATTTGAGCTAGAGTTTTATTATTGGTTATGGAATAAGTTGGATTTCCAAATATGGGTTTTAATTCAATAAATTAGTTTTCTCTCATATTATCGTTTATGATTCACCATGAATATTGTTACATGATTTGAATGCTTGTTAGTCGAGTCGCGAGTCGATTGAGTTTGCTTTCATCTCTATTGCTAGATTAGGGTTATTATACGCAAAAGTGATAATTCCGGATTGCAAGTAGCATAAATATGATTATAGTTTGTAGTGATATATTCTTATGATCATATGTGAACCATAACCTTTGTTAAATCGGATTAGTGCGCTTTCCACGTTCGATTGCTTTGATTGGCCTGATTTCATAGAACCTAATGCATCTAGGGAATTAAACTTGATTAGTGCTTTTACACGTTAGGTTGTTCCTTTAGGTAGAATTCATATTCGCATCTTTTAATGTGTTTGTTGATGACATGAGGAGGTTTGCGGGATATTCTTGCGATCAAGGTATTCTAGGGTCTTTGATAAAAGTTGAGATTAAATATCAATTCTAGTTATTGTGTGAAAACATATTTGTGATTGAAGACGAAATCCATGACCAATACTTTCTTATCCTTGATTTGATTTGTTTGCTTATTTCTTTATTTGTTTTTATTTAGTTTATTATAATCACAAAACTACCGGTGTTATTTATAGGGAACCGAAACAATTTGACAACCTAGACCTCTCTGTGGGATCGATCCTTTCTTGCCCTTGCTATATTTATATTTTGAGTAGTAAGAAAGTGTAATTATATTTGTGCGCGGCCGACAACCTATCAAATTTTGGCGCCAATGTCTTGGAGGCATCGGTTGTTAATTGTTTTTGGTTTCTTATTTTTGTATTTATTTTTTGTTTTATTTTTTTTCTTATTTTCTGGGTTTTAACCGTAGTTTTGAGAATCTTATTTCAGGTGCTTATTTCTATGGAAGGAGCATATTACGTGGATGGATACGGATTTCAACCTCAACAATGTGATAACTACCAATTCCAGGGGTATAATCAAAACCAATTCATTGGTTATGACCAATATTCCATGGAACCTTATGGTTTTCCTCAACAACCTTATGTGTGGGAACAACCACAAGTATGGGAGGATTCTTATGTTTGTGAACAAAAAGTCTCTAACTTTATAGATCAAGTTTTCACCTTTTTACAAGAGGAATTTAAAAAAGCAAAAGAGACTACAAACGAGCAACTCCAAGAACTTCGTGAAGGTATGACTATCTTGCGAAGATGCATTGATCAATACAAGGAAGATATGGATAATTCTTATGTGCATATGGTTTGTGATGAATATTTGATTGATGCTAATGTTGAAAAAGGCCAATCCTTGGGCATTTTCGTTGATAATTGTGTAGTTAACTCAACTCTTGATCTTAATAATGATCATTCACCTATTCAAAAGGATGAGTTAGAGATTAACAACACTAAATTCAGCGAGGACCAATCTTATGTTGACTATGATAGTGACGGTGATTATGATACATTGCTTGAACCAACTCATGGTGACATCTCCGAGGAGTCTTTTTGGGATCAAGATGAGGACGAAGAGGAATATGTCGACACTTGTGTAGATTACTCAAGCATTGATCTTAATAATGATCAAGAGCCTATTCAAAGGGTGGAGCTTGAGGATGATGCATTTTCGAGTGTTCTAAAAAAGTTTCTTATAATAAAATTTGGATCCGCAAAAGAGTATGTGCCTTACAACAAAGAGGAGTGTGTTGAGAATGAGACCGTTATAACCAATATTGTGGAAGACCCAATTGAGCTTGCAAATAATTGTAATGATGATGTTTATGTCGATACTTTGGTTAAGGCAGAAACGGATGAAGAATGGTTGCAAGGTTTGATAGAGGACCATGATATACATGAGGTGAATAATTCAATTGAGTTTTTCAAGGATGAAGAGGATTCCGTAATACAAGAGATTGTGAAAGGTTTATCTAACCCTTTGCCTATTGTTTCTTCTCCTTTACCTCTTATTGGTTTGAATGTATGTGCTTCAAAACATTGTTGAATGACTTTGTTTCTCGATTTCCGCCATTAGCGATACTTGATTCTCAT
Source organism: Papaver armeniacum (assembly GCA_023531295.1). Taxonomy (NCBI): domain Eukaryota; kingdom Viridiplantae; phylum Streptophyta; class Magnoliopsida; order Ranunculales; family Papaveraceae; genus Papaver; species Papaver armeniacum. The sequence goes on along the minus strand of JAJJWW010011597.1, from coordinate 45,674 downwards.
ACTATGCAGGTTTTGGACCAAGAAACCGTGGAGTACCCGACTTCTATATTCTTTATACACTTCCAAGTGTGGACAAGAATAAGTGTGGGAATCTTTATCGATTCATAGCTTCACTTTTGCTTTATTGTACTAATATTTGTGTGAAGCTAGTGTTTGCAAAACAGGTTCTATGGAAGGATCCCCAACTTTTCATATTGTTGGTATATGGGGAATGAATCTTGCAAGGATATAGTCGGGCTGACGACTATAAAACAAGCGCTAAGTGGGAGGCAACCCACCGGTTTTGTATCTCTTATCCTTTTGCTTTTTATTTCGTTTATTTATTTTTACTGTTTTCATATAATATTTGCATCTCCATGTTTAATTTCATTAAGTCCCTAATCTATCTTAGAAGAGAATTATGACGAATACCTTTTCGTCAGAAAATTTCAGACTGCGCGTAGTTTAGTCCAGAGACCATAACTGTCAGAACGTTTATCAAAACACTGTGAAATTTTGACACTGTGTAGAAAACACGTAGGTGAACAACTTTTGTGAAATGGAGTTTTTCCAAATTCCTTACCAATTTGTACAGTTTTTGCGTTTTATCTGCTGTTACGTCAGAATTCAGAATTTTCGGTTTTACACATTGAGGACAATGTGAAGTTTAAGTGTGGGGGAGCATTTATATGTTTGTATAGTTTATTTATGCCTTTTTAAAACAAAAAAAAATGAGAAAAATAGAAAAACCAAGAAAAATTATGCTTTTGAACTCCGAAATCTAGAAATTTGTGCCTTTAGGATGACACCATTAGTGGATGGAACCATTTTGAATGCAGGAGTTGAGGACCATTTAACTAAAAGGGACGAACATAGCTCATGAATCATAAATACCATGATAGTTGTTACCATATCTCGGAATATCACCATATCGCATTCTATTTTTATTTTTCCATATTTATCTATTGTTCTCTAAGTGCTTTGGTGGGTCACTAAACATCGACGTGTTATTACTGCTAGGATGAAATAGAGTGATTGAGTTACTAGAAAAAGAAAAAAAAAATGATGAAAAAATATATATGAAAAAAAAAAAAAAAAAATTGAAAAAGAAAAGAAAAAAAAAAGGACCGATCAATTAGACCAAAACGGAATAAAAGACACTTGGGAATAGCAGTATGTGTGAAACGTAGTCCCCCTCCCGTCGCCTAAACAAGCGTGGAATGCAGGATCCAAGGCAACTATCATGTACTTGCTGACAAGAAGCATGCGCTTGGATCCAAAAGATCTAATCATGCCGTCTAAAAAAAAAGAGAAATTGGATCCAGTTTGATCCAATCATATAAGAAAAGAAAAAAGAAAAGAAAGTTTTATATTGGTTGAATAAAGTCACTTCACGTTCCCTTGTATATGCCAAAAGTGAGTTGATGTAGGATTCAAACCAAGTAGCTCAATCCAATAGGATTAGGTTCATCTTAGCAAAGACCTTCTACATGCATATGGGAAACATCGAACACTTGGAACATTCGCCAACATCTACATCTATATCCATCTTCTTAATCTTTTCATTGTGATTGTGGTTTGTTAGTTTCCGAGTATTGTGGCTTGTTCGACTATCTAATTAGAGTTTATTTACTAATATATGAATTGAATTTGCAAGGTACCTCCTCCTGTAGTCATTTTGGATTCGTTCATTGATTTGTCACAAATAGACGGAGTTTGAAATATAGGTTTTGTAGGTAGACCTCTTGTAAACCTTCACGAGACTATAACTCGTCCACTAGGGACACCTAGGGGTTTAAAGGCTTGTTATTTATGCTAAAAGTGACCGTAGCCTCGACGACACGGAGTTGTATGTATGTTTTATAATTGTTTTGTTTGATTTGCTCGAGGACTAGCAAAGTCTAAGTGTGGGGGAATTTGATAGGTGTAGAATACACCGTATTTACTATCTAGTATTTATGCTTTCTTTGCTATTTTTCGTGTGAATTATGTATCTTATGTGTAAATTTGAGTTAATAGGTGCTTTGGAGTCGCACGGAGGAAAAGAAGGAGAAACTACTCATTTAGAGTGAAAAGAACAAATTCGTTATTTCATGGGCGAACACTATCCAGAGTCGAGCCGAGGTTAAGGGGATGCCAGTCAGGATGGCCCTTATCTACTGAGTGGGGTTGTCCTTATCAATGGGGTGTAACCATCCACACATGCCCTAAATCGAATTCTCATTCTCCTTCTCAATCATTCCTAGTCCATCTCATTACACTACCAGGAATCAAGAAGAAATTGAATGTTCTTGAGAGAATTAGATCGAGATGTAGAAGGTGGGTTTGTCCCTGAAAATGGGTGAAGTTCTAAAGGGGTTCTTGGATGATTCTGTTGGTCGAGACAAGGATGGTGTCTGTGTCACTCATCGGGAAATCAGTGAGGGAAGAACGAACTGACTTGAGCTGAATTAGGGTTCTATGGAGGTTCGATTGAAGATTAATTGGGTCTGCAAACAATGGTGAATGGAGCTGGTGCTTGGTTCAATGGCTAAGTGAGGGCGACATGGCAAGCTCCCCACCAAATAAAGTTCTTACTTCATTAAAAGAAAGAGTTCATTTGCAGGTGATGGAATTGAAGATTTCTCTCAACAACAACATCAACCAGACTTTGAGGTTTGCCGTATACTGAAATTGGATTTGTTGGTACTGTAGATTGACACTGTAACATGAAGAACTGGAGACGCATACAAGTTTGTTATGGGTGGTTACGGTGAATATACAGATGGAGGTTAATGAAAATGACAGTCTACCAATCTTCTATGGAGTAATATGGGCTGCTAATAATGGCTTGAGTTGGGCGTGGCAACGATGGAGTAAACAAGATAAGGACGTTTGAGGCTGGTTGAGTTGGTTTTGCGAATTGAAGATGGGATTTATTTCTCGGGGCTTTACACAAGTGATGATGGATTTTGTCTGCCAGTAATGGTGTTATCTCGAATGGGTTCGATTGAGCTTGGGGGTACGAATTGCATGGATTTAATGGTAGCTGTCTTTGATAAGCGGAGTGCATGGAATGGTCAGCGAACGAGTGAGGAAAATCACCCAAAGGAGAGCCGATGTCGTGGTTACCAGCTCTTGATGGTATTCAAAGATGAAGTAATGGGAATCAACAAGCAACATCAACGTCAATGGAATTGGAGTTCACGTTCAAATGGAGTCTCAGACCGAAATGTTAACGAAAAGCAGAGTTGAGCCGTAGCTTGAGACTTAGCCGTAAAGAGTGGAAAGAATGGAAACCGGTGGTGCCGGGATTACGGTGGTTTTAGACGTGAATAGAGATGGTTAATGGTACGCGCCCACGATGAGGATGGCTTTGGATCCTTGGATGGTGCAGGAAACAAAGAAGCTGATGTTGTTGACTTGAAACTGGCAGTGAGATAACGGTTGTCGCATGAAGAGCTAGGACGTAACTGAGCTGGAGATGTTGGATTCAAGGCATTGATTGTGTTAATGGCTAGAGTTGGCTTGGTGATGCACGAAATTTGCAGGAGGTTATAAAGGAAACGATCACTGTGTCTTTGGTTTGTTATTGATAAAAATGGGAGTTCGAAATGTAGGATGTCAGTTGATGAGTCGGCGACCGCAATGGGTTTCTATCTATTCGAACCAAGTCGATGGAGTTGTTGGCTTGAGTGTTACGCACAAGGAGATTGAATTCACAAGAACAAGTGACCCGAGATGCCTGGTGTTTACGTTGCTATCCATAGCCATGTTGCAAGGAAAGTAAGGCGTAGCCGACGATGAAAGAACTCGGATCATTTACAGGAGGTTTGGATTGACCAAGCTAGTGATGATAAACGATGGCGCAAGAGTTGGAAGCTATGATCGGCTGGCGTGGATCGAATGCGCTGACTTGAGCATGATTGGTATTAGCAAATACAAGGTAGTGGTCCCTGTGGCAATAGTGAATTGTGCATGAGAAGTTGGTCTTGTTGCTGGTGCTTAAATTACAGTCAAGATAAGCTGGATTGGTGGTGTTGGTTCAGGGCAAGTATTGAGCAAGATGTCTGGTGCTGATGGAGTTAGGTTTCACAGGCAATGGAGTTACAGCAGGGAAGATTGGGTTGTATTAATGGTGGTGAGATGGACTGAAATGGCTAGGCAGAGAGGAGGCTTGAGCTCATTGCAGGCAAGAGCTGTTGGTGTGAGTTGGCTTGACAGATGACTAATGCTGTGTGTTTGCAATGATGACTGAGCTATGCATTACAGGGCTTTGAGTGGCATGTGAGGTTGAAGCTGCAGTTGTTAATGGAATGGAGTATGTGCTGTGAGTTCAAAGCTGCAAGTGAAAGAATGGTGCAATGTGCTGTTGAGCTGGAGCTGAAAAGGAAGAGCAGTGAGCTGCAGGACTGGATTGAGGCATGGAGGATAAAGTGCTGTGCAGCTGAAGGCAAGTATAGGGAGAGTTCAATTGGTGTTGGGCCATCATGGTCAAGGTAGGCATGTATGCTACAAGACAAGGATTGTGCAACACGAGTTTGGCCTCGTGCAATGGCCTCGCCAAGTTAACTCACCCAACTCACCCGACTTCTACCCGACTCACCCGACTTGACTCGTTCGACTCACCTGAGCCTTGACCCGCTTGACCTGACTTGACCGAGTTGATCCGACCGATCCGACCGTTGACTCGGTGACCGGGGTTGACTTTGCCTGGCCACCCGAGCTAGTTTTCCTGGCTGACTTTTCCTACGGATTCTTGGCCATAATCCCAGTTTTCGAGCGTTTGGGATGACTTTACACGGGTTTTACTCTCTCTCGGGGTCGGTGAATTTCCAACTAATGGACTTTGAAGACAAAACCTAGTTTTGGAAGGAGTGGAGCTATAAAAGAGAAGACTTTCAAAACACATATCTTTATCTTTTGACTATCTTTGATCTATTATTATCTTTTTATTATTCTTTTTGCCTCTACTTTGTTTTCTAGGGTTTAGAACCATGAAGTCTTTTCTCTTTCTTCTTGTTATGAACTCCATGAATTTGAGCTAGAGTTTTATTATTGGTTATGGAATAAGTTGGATTTCCAAATATGGGTTTTAATTCAATAAATTAGTTTTCTCTCATATTATCGCTTATGATTCACCATGAATATTGTTACATGATTTGAATGCTTGTTAGTCGAGTCATGAGTCGATTGAGTTTGCTTTCATCTCTATTGCTAGATTAGGGTTATTATACGCAAAAGTGATAATTCCGGATTGCAAGTAGCATAAATATGATTATAGTTTGTAGTGATATATTCTTATGATCATATGTGAACCATAACCTTTGTTAAATCGGATTAGTGCGCTTTCCACGTTCGATTGCTTTGATTGGCCCGATTTCATAGAACCTAATGCATCTAGGAATTAAACTTGATTAGTGCTTTTACACGTTAGGTTGTTCCTTTAGGTAGAATTCATATTCGCATCTTTTAATGTGTTTGTTGATGACATGAGGAGGTTTGCTGGATATTCTTGCGATCAAGGTATTCTAGGGTCTTTGATAAAAGTTGAGATTAAATATCAATTCTAGTTATTGTGTGAAAACATATTTGTGATTGAAGACGAAATCCATGACCAATACTTATCCTTGATTTGATTTGTTTGCTTATTTCTTTATTTATTTTTATTTAGTTTATTATAATCACAAAACTACTAAAGTTATTTATAGGGAACCGAAACAATTTGACAACCTAGACCTCTCTGTGGGATCGATCCTTTCTTGCCCTTGCTATATTTATATTTTGAGTAGTAAGAAAGTGTAATTATATTTGTGTCAGCTGACAACCGGTCAATCCCCATTGTCTAGATCCACATTTCAGGCCTCAGACATGGTTCGAGCAAATATTCAAGGGAGGGCCTTTTCTGCCAAATACCATTAATACATCATTGCATCTACATCCATATGTCTTTCTCTCTCTCGAGCTTTTTCTTTGAGCACTGCTCGGCTGAACTCGCAAGTTTTTCTATCTCTAGCTTGTTGTCAATGTTAGTTTCACAAAACTATATCTTGATTTCTAATCTACTAAAGTCAAGTATCGGACTAGAATTAGAGTATGATTGTTGAGTATCAGACATCACGGAATAACCCTCGAAGATTGAAAACTGAAAAACAAATGAAGACATTTGGAGAACTTCATCGACAAAGAGATATGTGAAAATTGATCATATTTACTCACGGCATTTAACATTCTATCTTATGAGACTATGTCGTATGATTTTAGTAGATTTAATATTTGAAAGAAGAAATTTCGTCAAGCTTATCTTGATAAATCTCTCGAAATATGATTCAAGCAATGGATGTTCTTAGATCCCTAACAATCTTGGTTAATAATAATTAATATTTATGAACTATTTTTATTTCAAGTTGATCATATAGAAATTACTCAAGCAATGATATTTATTATCTATGGTCATTGGGAATATTTCAAATTGTTTAAAGAGAGTTTTCAGAACATATTGAATTCTGTACACGGGGTAGGTACGCATATCCAGTACGCGTACCCTAGTGATGTGAGTTCTGTAGTTGGGATAGGTACGCGTACCCCATGGTTTTGAATTTGATAATGGGTAAAAGGTACGTCTACACAGTACGCCTACCCCTGGGATCTGAGTTTGCAAATGGCTCACGCATACCCCGGGAGCCTGAGTTCGTAGACTGCCCATATGTATGGATACCCAATAGGCATACATATTCAGTTCTGAATTAAGAAGGAGTTCATAAACTATTTTCACAAATATGTTTGGCATTGCTACAATTCTCATAGACACTTCTAAGATAATCTTGTTCACTAAATCACTTTGTGTTTGTGAATCATGGTTTAAGTCTTGAGTGTTAATGGAACACCAGTTATGCTTAAAGGTTCAAAGGCTACTAAGACACCATGAACCATCATTATACATGGTTCTAGAATCCTAGACCATAGTGTATATTTTTATGTGTAATTTCAAGGAAGATTTCTCACACGTTTACATGGATTCTTAATAAGAATTTCATTTAAACTGAGAAGTTAATTGTTTTCCTGGATCTTAATCTATCTTAGATTGAATTAAAAGCTCGCTGGAGTTCTGAAAATATTTAGAGAGAGAGACTCATGCAACAGGTTTTATTAAACTTCCTCTTGGGTATACCAGTCCAAGCTAAACGGAGGGAGAGGATCTTTAGAGACTCGACTGCCAAGGAGAGGGACCCGTAGGGGGTGATACCTCATCACTTGACCGCTAGGTCGGCCACACCCAACCCAAAGACTGTTAAGGATGCGATGAGGGGGATGAAGGCACTTATCGTTAAGGTGGGGGACTCGATATTAGTGGATCCTCTATTATAACCTCGGTTTCCTCTGAGAAACATAATTAGGTTACGACTTTGAAGACTTCACTTAGGGAATCCTGAAGCCCGGCCAGACTATCTTTTACATGATAGTTCGTGTATCCGAATCTTGTTCTTATTTATTTTCGCGGTTCTAGTTATCTAAGATCAGAAACGAGATACATATAAATCGCAATATTCTCTTCGTCTCAGAGTTTGTGATTCCTCAACATAGATATTTTAAATTATTCTTTGATTTGTTTGGATTGTTCTTAAGAGATGGTTAGTAATCCAGGCTTCTCAACTAACTGAGTTTAAGTGTTCTGGATGCGTGATGTTTGCTGGACTTTGTCTATTCCAAACAAATTTCCATACCTATATTGAAAAATCAAAAAGGAAATAAGATAAGCTTATCTGTTAGAGGCAGATTGGTGTCAAAAGTCTCCACTGAGGTTGAAGCGATTCTTAGGCTGTGAAGGACGTCAGCTAAGGAAATCAATCTTATAGAGCCTTAAGGGGTTCAAATGACGTAAGGAGCCCGACTACAGCTGAATTGCTTGGAGGGTTAATTCAGTCTCAACTACATTCCATTCTGAAGTCTGATAGTAAGCTAGTGTGTATGTTGCGGCTTAATACAGTTTGGTGTTCAAATATGAACAAGGTCCCGGTATTTTTCTGCAGGTATAATTTTCTTGGTTAACAAAACTTCTGGTGTCTTGAGTTTTTCCTTTTTCGCATTATGTTTTTATATATTTATAATAGGAATAACACAAGTAGTAGGTAATTGATCTAAATAGTTTAGGTCCTTATTGATTGGAATCAAAAAGAACATTCGCTCTTGTTGAATTCATATCTTGAAAGATAGATCAGAATTTTCAATACGACTAGATTGATCTTGGATATTGATTTTGAGATCTTGGATATTGATTTTGAGATCGTCCAAGAACTCTTCTACACAATCAGGTTCACAGACTTATTGTCTAACTTATTGATTGTGGAAGATAAAGAGAGAAACTTTATATACAATCTTATTCAAGGATCTTTGCTTTGACTTACTAGTGGTTGTATTAGGTTTTGTCCATACAGGTTACAAAAAGAAAAAGCTGGTGGTGTACTTGGTACCCTCTCCTATTCAATTGGTATCAGAAAATGTAAACACTGTTAGACCTAACAATTCTGTGTTTATGGTGATCTGAATATATGGAGAAGAGTTCATTCTCTATTAACGTACCACCAGCCTTCGATGACACAAATTACTTATGCTAGAGAATAGGTATTCGCTCCTTCTTACAAGCTCTTAACTTTCAAACATGGGTTCGTGTCGTTGAGGGATTTGTTCCTCCAATAGCTTGTGACATTCAAACTGTTGCTAAGGACATAGTTCCATCCAGTGATCAGTGTTGCAAAGCATAATTCTGATGTACTAAATGCTATTATCCATGCCATGAGCCAAGATCTTCAACACCACGCGTATACGTGCACTACGTCGAAGGATGCTTCGGATATCTTAGAGACCATATTTGAATGGAATACCTTAGAAAAGGAAGCAAGGCTTCAAAACCTAACTTGTGACTGGGAAACCCTTCATATGGCTGATATGAATATTCGTTTGAGGAATTTAATCACAAGCTATCTTAAATAGTGAATTCTCTCATGCATTAGGTATGACTATTTCCTAAAAGGATATTGTGATGAAAAATTTTAGATATTTGGCAGCTTGATATGAGTCTAACAAACATGTCATCATAGAAGAAAATGATCTTACAACACTTTCCAGAAATAGTCTTGTTGGAAAGCTAAATATATTTAATCATGAACAACACGCTAAGGCCGGAAAAGACATAGCCTTCAAAGCCTTAAAAATGTACCATCCCATTTAGTCAACTAGTTGCCATCCACCATAAACATTCTACCCTTGATATCGGAGAGAAATACTTGGGTACCCCTATAAAATTATAGAAGTCTAAAACCCAAATCCACATGAGTGTTCTGCAGTCAATGGATGCCAGAATCACCTGTTGGTACCATAAATTGCTATCCCAAGTAGCTAGACCTTCTCTTGTCCCGTCAGTTTGGCCTTCCGATACCATTTGTAATGACCCGTTCCTCCACCGATATTGTCTCCGGCAATGTGGGGTTTTCAACGGGCATCGTCGCGTCATCCTAAGAAGAATCTCCGGGAGGTCACCCATCCCTGGATTGCTCCCACCTCGAGCACGCTTAACTGTAGAGTTTTCTGCCAACTCTGGAGCCAATTGTGCTGAAAAGGCCCTAGTCTTAGGAAAGGACAAACCATTACTTATATTCCATTCGGCCAACCAAAAGAACATCGGGGTATTACATACGCACTTCGTCGTCAGATAACCTAACTAAAGTCCGCGTCGCTTTTAAGTTCACGTCCCGTGATTTTCCGCTGAGTTTGTGAACTGAAACAAACTCAATCAGGGTACTTAAGTATGCATACCGGTATGCGTACTTAAGTGGGTTATTTTCTAAAAACGGTTTATTCGCGAACTAAGATATATATAAACTAATGAATGCATATTTGCAAGCCGTGGCTATAATGTTCATGAATCGATTCGAGTGAATTAAAATCTTTTTTGCTTCGATTGTGTATTATATACTTCTATGAGATCTAAGTAATTAAACCGCTCTCTAACTAGTTCTTTTGAGTCATTTGAACTAGTTATGGTGAAGATGAGTTGATATGAAAGTGCTCATATGGATAACCATTTGGTTAACTGCTATTGAACCAACTAGGTGAAACGTTGGAACACATACCCGGAATATGCTCGCCTGCTTTATTGCTACCACTCCGCCGCTAGCACCAAGATGTACAAACAAAGCCAAAAATACGAGGTAAAGAGGATGGGTGGCGCCTTTTATAGGCATAACACTTATTGGAGTGCGAATGGAGGAAGGTTTCTTGTTTTGGGCTATACGGAAAGTGGCAACCGAACCCACGCTGGCAAAGCTCCATGGCGCCAACAGGTCGCGGCCAAGCTAGCGCTAACAGCCCGCATCCCAGCCAGCGCCACACCTAAGCCAACGCCAACAAGACACTCCTAGCGCCAACAGTCAACGCCCTAACCAACAGCGTTATCGATCATGCCCTTGCCAGCCAAAGTGACTCCATCTTAACCGTTCAAAGCAGCGCCATCTCCACTTGCCAAGGAAGCGCCATCTTGGCCATTCAAAGCAGCTCCACCCACCGTTCCACGAATCAAGAGCCAGCCATGCCATCTCTCGCTTCTCCGTAATCTAGCTAGTCAAGTTCTATCCACCGCTTCATGGACCTAGCCAACAGCACCGCTCCATGGACCTAGCCAACAGCGCTACTCCGCGGATCTAGCCAGCATCACCATTCCATGAATGTAGCTAAGCAAACAACGCCATCTACTTTTCCTAGCCAACCAGCGCCCGTTCCGTGTACCAAGTTGCAATGGCACCTCTGCCGATCAATAGCCAAAGTTTCAGCATTGACGCCAACAACCTATAGCCAAGTCAGAATTACGCAGACGCCAATATTAGGATCACTTGATTCCTCATGCCTTCCGCCAAAGGTTAGTTGAATTTCCTCCAATCTCTTCACGTTTTGCCCTTTCGATTTTACTCTTGTCTCGTCACCATCTCATGCTTACCCCACAACAATGCCACCGTTAGGTGCTGCTGTGGACTTAATGTTGATGGTGGTTTTTAGCTTAGGGTTAAAATTGTAAACCTTGCATCCGATGTGACGTCACTCCGTAAGGAAACAGATCCATGAGTGTTAACCTCTCCACTGGCATATTTATTGAGTCGTTCAATATATTTACATGAAATTTATCCGCACTGGTGAATGTAGCAACCATCCTGGATGTTCTCAGAATTTCTGGCGCCTTGCTTATATTTACTTAATATAAGTTTTTGAATACTTTCTATGCTATGTTCCTACTGAACCCTTAATGTTGATATGGCATGACAAATTGTGTTCACTCAGCAGAGTAGCACGAATTTCCAAATATCAAGGATAAGGTCTTTGTGATAAAGTATTCACCAGAAAGCATACCGCTTCTCTCAAGCAATGAACTTAAAGAACTCGTGTCAACACATTGAATTCAATCAATTACTTTTACGCCTTTTGCGCAAGATACGAGATCTTACTTGTCGAAAGTAAGCCTAGGCAAACTAGGTAATTAATCCGCCATGGATTAGTAGGTGCAAAATCTTGCGCAGAATCAGAAAACAGGGAGCCGCAGCAGTAAAGGGAGGCGTGGCCATGCCTTAGGCCAACTGGCGCAAATTTCCATTGTCCACGCCCCATCCTAAACCGGCCCTATTTCCCTCGACCAATCAGGTCGCCTCAAACTAGCCACGCGTACATAAGTTGTGGTTGGGCCCTTACTTGCCGGCACCACTTCCTTGACCAATCAGGTTGCTCTAAAGCCGCCACACTCACACTGTATAATGGCCACGCCCATGCTTGGCCGACCCTCTCCTTCCTACAGACCAATTAGGTCACTTTAAATGCGCCACGAGCACTAGAGGTGCGGCCGCGCCTCATGTTTGGACGACCCCTTTTCTTGACCAATCAAGTCGCTCTAAACCCGCCACCATACATTAAAGGCCAAACGCACCCTGCCACGCCACCATACTAACTGGCAAGACAAACGCGCCCTGCCACAACAACATGCCAACATGCCATTCTGCCGTAGCCATGCCACACGCACTAATTAGGGTTTCGACATGCCAAACCCTAATTTAGGCAAAATTGCTACGCCAACCAAGCCAAATAACGTTTCCTAGAGCGTTGGGATCGATGTGGCAACATGGCCAATATTGCAGATCCATATTTGGATCTAACACCAATATGCAAAAATAACTGCCACGGCTACGCCACTAGCATGTCGCTATGCAACGGATACGCCAGGCACCACTATGCTAATGGCGCCACTTTGCTACACAACAAAGATGTGGCCATAATCAATAAACTACCTTTCTTCATGAGATGCAATATCGTTCAAGTTCGCCACCAAACCGACGGAATTGTGGCAAGTTTTAGAGGCCGGCCAAGGCAAGCCTAATAGCATCACATGCTATTTTCCTATGGCAAGTCTCTTGACTTTGACTTACCACACATAGCAACCTGCTACACGTTTTCCACGAAAACACTCGAGACATCAAACATGTCACAAACTGGGGGATACTCATCAGGGTATTGGTATGGCGGTTCACAGCGTGCGGCGTGCAATACGCCTGTTATAAGAAAGTTTCATGAAGTGGGACAATTAGTGGTGATGAAAGTAATCTGAAACTAATTCACTTCCTTCATCATGGAAGCATAATGCCTAATTGATTACACGTTACTCTATTCTTCCACCACTCAATCGTTTTCATTTCCTACTAGACCATGGTATTTATCAAGATGACTTGTATAAATAGGTTCCACCTATTTACCACAAAAAAACAAGTTTTTGGCTCAGAACAACACGTATCTAGAAATCACCTGTGGTAGCTTTCCATTCGCTGCTCTACTTTCGAGATACAAGTCATAAACAGCCACACCATCGTAATCAACGATTCCGGTCTCAACACTCTCTTCGCTTCCTCCCTAAGACCAACCCTTCTCCTTCACTTTGTGACCGAAGCAAGCCCGGAACGGCCATTTCTTGGTTTAGGCCAGATTGCACAGATTGATCTCTCGAATCAAAAGTACTCCCGTGCAAGGCATTATTTAGGGTTTAGATTCGCTTCTCATCCACACACCCGAAATTACCAAAATCGCCAGAAAAACGGTTTTCACCTTTTGCAAACAAATGTTCTTTGGGAATATAAGTCCTGATATCAATTGTTCCTGTTCACCTTGATTTATCAAAAGACTTAACAAATCTCGTAGGTATTTCTGTGGGAGATAGATTTATCTATTCCAAAAAGAGACTTTTCCGTGGATACAGATTTGTTTATCAAAGTCTTCGACTTTGGGTCGTAGAAACTCTTAGTTGTGGGTGAGATCATCTAAAGGAATCAAGTGCGAGTATCCTACCGGGATCGTAGACGTAAGGAGCGCAACTGTCCTTGATCACCGTGAGATTGATTGGGGTTCAACTACAGTCCATACCGGGTTAGTTTGTAGTAGGCTAGTGTCTGTAGCGCTTAATACAATGTGTGTTCAATCTGACTAGGTCCCCGGGTTTTTCTACATTTGCGGTTTCCTCGTTAACAAAACTTCTGGTGTCTGTGTTATTTCTTTTCCGTATTATATTTTGTTATATAATTGAAATATCACAGGTAGTGCGTCGAATCGATCAATTGGTAAATCCGACATTTGGTTGTTGATTGAAATTGATTGATCCTTGAACATTGGTATTTGGTACCATTCAAGTTAATTTCTCTTGTATTCAATTAGACTCGCAGATTGATATTTGCTTGAGTAAGTATTGAATCGAGAAATGGAGATATAACTCTTTGATATACTTTTCTTAAGATTGAGTCTGATTGTCTAGTTGATTCTCTTGAAAGTATACTGGAGTTATTCCATACAGATTGCTAAGCGAAATATTGGGTGATGTTGTTGTACCCCCACTTTTTCAGTAAGCTTTCGCTTTAACCAAGTTCATCTTATATTCTTGACGAAAGTCAAAAGATGATCATGTGAAAATCGCCTGGTAATATATATGGACAGAAGTGCTATCTCAATAAACGTACCACAAGTCTTTGATGGCTCGAATTACTTATGGTGGAAAATTGCGATGCGTGCCTTTCTTCAAGCGCATGATTTTCGATCATGGGTTTACGTTGTTAATGGCTATAGTCCTCCGGTTGTTACAATAGGCACTGTAACTATTCCAAAGGATATTGGTAATTATGATGCTGCCGAGATTCTTGCTGCGAAGCAAAATTTTGACGGATTGAATGCAATCATCCATGCCATTACACCAGATCTTCAGCATCATGTGACTACTTGCACAAAGTCTAAAGATGCTTGGGATATCTTAGAAATCGTATTTGAAGGGAAAATTTTCGTATGGCAGATGAAGATTCATTTGATGAGTTTAATCACAAAGTGTCTGAAATTGTTAATGCATCTTTTGCATTGGGTAAGACTATTCCTGAAAAGGACATTGTGATGAAGATTCTCAGATCTTTGCCATCTAGATACGATTCTAAGAAACAAGCCATCGTTGAAGGAAATAACCTTGATGTGATTTCCAGAAATACTCTTGTTGGGAAGTTAAAGATCTTTGATCATGAGCATATAACCCAAATCAGAAAGGATATTGCTTTCAAGGCACAAAAGAACACTAATTGCTCGATAAAAGTAAAAGTGTTGGCATCTCTGATGATGATCTTTCTGAGACTGATTCTTCAGATGAAGATCTTGACAAGTCAGTCTCATTGATCACAAGAAGGTTTAGATATCTTCTTTTGAAGAAAAGTAAACGGTTCACTAGAGACAAACCTAAGTCATTAGTTAAACCTCATAATCGTGTTCCTCCTAAAAACAGGGATACTGACAATACTGATAACGAGGATATGCCACAGTGCTTTAAGTGTAAAGGTTTTGGTCATTTTGAAAATGAGTGTCCAAATCGGAGAAAGTACACTGGAAACAAAGGTCTTGCTGCAACTCTTGATGAAATGTCTGACCATCATGATTCTAATGAAAACGAAAATCAAATGTTGCACTCTTCTATGAAAATATTGATTTTGATAATTGTAGCAATACGTTCATCAATCTCGATATTCTTCCAGAAGAAACCTCAACCACTTTGGAGGATAAAATGGATTTCTCTTTGCTCTCTGGAAATTCTTTTTCTAATCTTGCAGGTTCCACCGTGTGTCTAGCAGCCTGCACAGCTGTGATGTATAAACCTTCCTCCAGTTTGAAATGTTCTTATTGTACTCTCAGAGGTCATGAGTTATCAAAATGTTTCAAGTATAAACATAAGATAAGATATGTCAACAAACTTCAACGAAGAGCAAATCGATTAGCCAACAAGCTCAAACTTGTTCAGGAATCGACTGAGGTATGTAATCTTATTCCCTCTTCAAATAAGGTAATTTCCAAAGATGTGTCTAGGACATTAAGAAAAGGATTTCGGTGTGAACAATCTTGGAAACAGAGAACTAGGAATTCCATTCAAGAAAGGTATGGTGGACAGATTGTTGTTCACCCCAGCACAATGTAATTGTGTTGGTTAAGTGTCTTGTCTCACGCACATGGTTCAAAAGAGACAAGAGTTGGCACTCCACAGGCTTTAGAAAAAGTGTTCCTTCTTGGTTTTGTTGTTGATTTGTTTTTACTGTTTTGGAATTCTTCCATATTTTCATATCTAATTGATATTGAAAGGACTCTTCTCTGTTTTATCAATAAAAGAGGGTTAAAGTAGACGATTATGCCTTTTTTAAGGTATGAGTTGTGCGTACATGAATCCTTTAAGTGTACAAAGGTTCCGTAACCCTACATTCCTTTTTCCTTCTCTAAGAAACTCTTTTATCACAAGTTTGCTTGTAGAGCTTGTTCTGAGAAATTCCTCTCACAAACCCATATTATTATGGAGAATCCAAGCATCATAACTTCTGATGGAAAAGATGTTAGTATGATTGTTAAGCCATCAATCATGAAGGAAAAAGACATTCCTCCTGTTCACTCAAACTTGAAAAGAAAAAGGAGGAATGTGAGAAAAACAAGAGTTGTCCCTTCAAATATTCAGAAGAAAGGAAGTGCAGCAAATAAAGGCTTTTGTGTTTAGGACTCTTAAGATTTAGAAGGCCCTGGTTCGGCATCAGTCAAGAAGGTTTGTTGATATCAGCTCATATCTTCATGAACCTTATGTCCCAATGGCTATTGACGACAAGGAGTTCGGGGGCGATAAAGAATTTTTCAAAGGTCTTAATGTCTAGGAAACTTCTTATGAGAATTTATTCTTATGTTTTAAGAAGGATAACTAGGTTTTGGAATAGCAATTATTGTGAGTACACATAGCTATTTCCAAAGATTTTCATCTTGAGATGTTTTTAGATTTATTTATTTAAATTCTAAAGTTTATGAAAAGGCGAGGGTACCCAAATATATCTCAAGCTAAAACTTTTCCTACCTATAAGTCCTTTCTCCGAAAGTGATTGTATATGGACTGAGTCGAGACAATGCAACTAATCTATTCACACTTCGTGTGATCGTCTATGGATACGAGATCGAGACAATAAAACAACGAAGTATGTTTACTTGATACAAAGTTTCGGACTTAACCAAACACAATAGGATTGCTTATCAAGTAAATAGGAATTAACGTTTGTGTGATTTACTTTAATTATAATAAAACAATTATAATGCGGAAAATAAAAGTAAATGACACAACAAGATTTTGTTAACGAGGAAACCACAAATGCAGAAAAACCCCGGGACCTTGTCCACACTGAATACTCTCAAGATTAATCCGCTTACACAAAATTACACCTAACTTCGTATAGTTGAGACCAAGTAACTAACCCTATAGTTCACTTAGTTCCGTCTGTATTCCCACGCCTCCGACTTGTGAATAAGTCACGTACTTGGAACAATTTCTTTGGTTCGTATTCCAAACAGTAAAGGAACAACAAATCTGTTTGGTATCAACTCTATTCAACCAAGTGATATGAGCCTGGACAAAGGCTCTTCGCTTATCATAACATAAACTCCTTCGTCGATCCTTAGATCTATCTTATGTTCAATCACCCAAAGGTAATCGCTTAAGATTAAGCCAATCAATACCTTTAATCACAAGGAAACGTATTGATGTCGATCTACTCAATTAATCAATCCAATCTACCACAAGGATAAACCGATTATTAATTGGATCCTCTTTTACCGAAACAAGTATTGTGCACACGAAATATTATAAAACCCAAGTCAGATCTTCAATATCTTCTTTGTCTTCAAATCTTCTTCAAGATTATTAGAAGGCGCGTCTTGATCTAGTGCAGATACTTCAACATCAACCTCGCTGTTGGGATTAACATCAGAGCTTGGATCTTTAGAAAGACCACCACCAGATCCGTCCTTTTCAGGCTGATCCTCTTGATGGAGAGTTTCTTCATCTTCATCATCATCGCTCACATAATCATAGTCATTGTCGGGCTCAGGGATCTTCTCATCTGCATCCACATCAAGAGGTTCCACATCCACTAGAGGAAGTGAGTTGTCAACACAAACTAGATTTGCGAGAATTTGAGCCTTAACATGAGCTTCTTGTGCGGCACTCTTCTTAGTGTTCTCTATGGCAACCTCCATTAAGTTTCCAAGATACAAACACCTTCTATTCGCTCTGGCTAGAGAATAGGTAAGTGCTATTGAGAGTCTCGTGCGCTCTCTATGAACCTTAGTCAGATCAGACCTCAACTTGGAGATGGTAGACTGATGAGATCTCTCAGATTATGCAAAAAAATATCTAATTATTACCAGGGCGACAATTCCGCAACCACAAGATATGAGCAATTAAAAACATAAGTAAACTGAGGCAGTCAGCTCAATGTGACTACCTTCCTTCTGGGAAATGAGATATTGAGATAAAGTGAGACCACTACTTTTCATATTCTTCATAACCTTATCAAAATCATCACCAACTAAACCCTGAAGACGAGATCAAATCTTCTTTTCATCTTGAGAAAGAGAAGCCTTTTCCTTCACAAGGATATCATGAGACCCCTTTAGTTGCGTATGTTGTTATCGAAGTTTGTTCATCTTCACAGTCAAATTTATCTTGCTCTGGATGATCTTCTCATTCTCCAAAGTTAATTTCTTCATAGACTCATCATGCTGATTTCTTAACGTGCGAATAGATTCCTCTTGATCATCACAAATCTTCTGAAGAATAAGATATTAGCGCGTAAACATCGCCTCTTTCTTTAAAAAGACTCGCCTTTTTATGCCAAGACTCGATTTTCATCTGATAGAGTTTGATGTCTTAAATCAGCGCTATGCAACAATCCAGAAAGATGGGATACTTGGGAGCCCAGAGATTCATTTTGATTAGCTAAACAAAGATTCTCATTTTTTAGATTATCAATCTGATCAAGTGAGTAGGAATGATTATTAACTAATTGATCTATTTGATTATGCAATCTCTCATTATCCGCGAGCATCTTCAAAGATAAAATTGATAAATAAATCTTTTCCATAACGCTTCCTCGATTTAAGTCTTAACATACGCATCTAAGAAACTCAAAATATGGATACAAGAACAAATTACTTCTAAATGATTAACAAAAGGAAGAAACACGCACCTCTGAGTTCTTGATTCTTATTGCGGAGATTTTCAGATTCAAGAATTTGAGCCTGGAGTTCCCCCTTTAATTTGGTATTCTGACGAGAAAGTTCTAGTATGGTACTACTAGATTGTAAAATCCTCGGTTTGGACCATGCGGCGACGAGATTCCTAAGGAAGAAATAAAACAAATGTAAAGATGCGATAAAAGGATGAACAGAAAAGTGTAAGCGAAAGAATACATACCAAGAGATCAAAGGCAAGATGGACGCTTGGATCAAGTTGTGAGAAGATTTCGCTCCTAGTTGATTTGTTTTGTGGAGAATCACATAACAGCTTGACTAGAGCGTCACAAATGCTAAGCTTAGCAGGATCATCAATGGATGAACGAGCGGCATTAATGATATCCGATAAAGTCCGAGTAGCAGAATCTACTCCTTCAAAAATGCTCTTATCAGCATAGGCAGCCTCCATAGGGGAAGAGATAACCTTAGAAGGAAAAGGAGTAATCACAGAAGAAGCAATATCCTTGGGAATGGATGCGGATATATCTTTCGTTGACGTGTGAATATTCGCTGAGACAGGAATATTCACAAAGGTGGAAACAGTGGTAACCACATTCTCAGAAGAGGAGACAACCGCATGATCTACTAAAACGGCTTCCTCAGGAGCGGGGAGTTTCCTTTGAAGACGCAGACGCATCCAAAGAAGTTGGGCGCGATTCCACTGGAAGGAGCGCCCATAATGACGTTAGAAGACGCATGTTGATTAGGGAGGGACTTATAGTTAAAGTCTGAGATGATAAGAGAAGTATTGATCGTGGGGAGTTTGCGAACTCTCTTAACCTTCTTCTTCTTCTCGCCATCAATTTCGCACCCAGTATCCTTCGAAGAACAACGTAGATTAGAAACAGAGGCAACAATATTCTTTTAAAGAAAAGAAAGTATTTCTTACTACCTTGTTATGCGAAGGCTTCCTCTTGCGAGATTCATCGTCTTTAAAGCTTGAAGAATATTTAGGGTTCAAAAATGTAACACGAATGCCAGAGGAAGAACTCTTGATGCAACAAAACAAGTATGGGAATAAGAAGAACAAAGATCAATCAAAATGGCAAAATAAAATTCAAAAATAGAAAAACAAAATTAACAACAGTGGTAACAGAATACACTAACCTTGAATGAGAATCCATAAGATCAAAGAAGAACATCACTTGGAAAATCTCTAAAAGGGAAGAACGAAGACCTCGAGAAGATGAAGATGAAAATTTGCAGAGAAGATGAAGATCAAATAAAGAAAAGAAAAAATTATCTCTCCTCAATCCAGTCGTTAAATTGGGAAAAGAGATAACCGGTTAACTCAAGACGTGCCAGTTAAAAGGGGAAAAGTCAATACGTGTAGGCGGTTAAACCTAAATCACGAAAACATGTCGGTCGAGAAGAATGTGAAAAGATGAACTGGTGCGTAACATAATGGCAAATGGAAATTCTCATACCGCCTTCTACCAAGAACGATAATGAGAAGAGGCAAAATGTGGGTACAAAATACCTTTTACTTGTTTAGTATGCGAAGAAACTCTTGGCTTAAGTGACAAGCGAACACTATCGCGTACAACATATTCAAGATGACAAACCAGATGACATCACCTAATCACGATTAAAGTGTGAAGATCTATTCTGCAGTAAAGATATTATGCGACAAGGATAAATCCTATGCGTCATCAACGCACGTCAGATCCTAAAATAGGGGCTTTATTAGCTGTCCTCCACTATGTAAACTCCTATATAAGGAGCCGAGCGCCTTTGTACAGGGGAGAGATCCTTTTGTGCTGAGCCTTGGAGAGGACTTAAAGATTTTAATAAAAGTTCTTGAGATTCTTATGATGATTTCTTGGATTGTTCTATAGATTTTACTAAGGGTGTAGTTGTGAGATTTCTCGCAACTACATGTTTAGCTTTTTTTTACTATAAAATCTGGAATCTGGATCAAATGTAAAAAGAAGCTAATTACATATCTAGTTAGCAATTCGGGATACAGCATACGTACGGAACAACAAACGTACGGGTATTATTCGGGTTTGTATAAATCAAATTCGGTCAAGAATCTGGTCAACGGTTCGTGGTACGGCTATTGATGGTGGTTTTTAGCTTAGGGTTAAAATCGTAAAACTATGCACCTGGCATGACGTCGCCATGACCTCTAGCGATTTATTGACCATTAACACATTTATCGAATCAACTAAAGATGCTTACGTAAGAATTACCAGTGGTACCTTTTTTAACACTATGTATCATGTTCCACTCGTAACGCCTAACATTGATTGACATCACCTGTACAAAAACCTAAAATTCCAGCAGCACCACCGCGCCAAGGCATGCCAGCCATGCCAGCCGCACCTCCGTGCCCAGCAGCACCACCGCGCCAAGGCATGCCAGCCATGCCAGCCGCACCTCGTGCCAAACGGCATGCCTAGCCATTGGCCCCACATACCAAGCCAAGCCGCACCTTGCCTTGGCCCTAGCCATGCTAGCCTCACCATGTGCCAAACGGCATTCCTAGCCACTGGCCCCATATGCCAAGCCAAGCCAAACCTTTCCTTGGCCCTATCCATGCCCACGTCATGCCAACTTAGTCGCGCCACCACGCTGGCCTTCCCTATGCGGCCACTAAAACGGCTGGCATGCAACAATCAACGCCACCCCTTCCACCTTAGATGCAAATCTTAGTCGTCCAAAGTCGCCAATTAACGCATGGTAACGTTTGTCCCAATGCCAAAACCTAATTTTGGCCGCGCTAAACTATGCCTCCTCGGGCCGCAACATCCCTCCCCCGAATTCTTCCTTGAGTTTTACCGTCGGGCTGTTTTCACCTCCCGAACGAGTTCAAAACCTAAATATCCCCGCGAAAGGATATAGGAAATTCTTTTCCGGTCGATTTGAGGGGCAGACCGTCAAAATCCGAATCCGTACGAGAATTCTACAATGATTCTAGTAAAGGGCGCTAATTAGGGTTTCTAAAACGAAGACGTGCGGCCATCAAGTAAAGGGCGCTAATTAGGGTTTCTAAAACGAAGACGCACCAAGGCATGCCATCAACGTCAGTCGCCTTCAATCTGGGATCAAATGTTATGCCATGACAATCCCAAGCCCAAGGTTACCATTCAAGTTTACTGTGACAACGCATGGTAACCTTTGACCCCAACCCTAGTTTGTCCATGCCAAAACGCATTAAGGCATGTCATACCCATGGCATGCCAACCTAGCCGCGCCATTACACTGGCCTTCCCTATGCGGCTACTAAAACGAAGTCGTACGACAATCAACAGCCCCCCTTCAATCCTAGGATCAAATCCTAACCATCCAAGGCCGGAAACGCATGGTAACCTTTTGGCCCGAATCCTAAGTTTGGCCACGCCCAAACAGAGCCAAGGCATGCCATGCCCATGGCATGCCAATCCCAGTTGTGCCACCCCATCGCCTTCCCTATGCGGCTACTAAAACGGGGCGTCGACAATCAACGGGTCCCCTTCAATCCTAGGATCAAATCCTAGACATCCAAGGTTGCCGTGACAACGCATGGTAACCTTTGGCCCGAAATCCCACTCTTGTCCACGCCCAAACGCGCCAAACCATGCTGCATGCCCACGCATGTCAACCTAGCCACGCCACCTACCGGCCTTCCCTGCGGCTACTAAAAACGAAGGTGTGCGACAATCAACGGTCCCCCCTCAATCCCGGGATCAAATCCCTAGCCATTCAAGGTTACTGACAACGCATGGTAACCTTGGCCCTAATCCTAAGTTTGCCACGCCCAAACGGCGCCAAGGCATGTCGCCCACGGCATGCCAACCTAGCTGCGCCACCATGCTGGCCTTCCCCATAGGCTACTAAAACGAAGGTGTGCTGCAATCAACGGTCCCCCTTCAATCCCGGATCAAATCTCAGCTCATCCAAGGTTACCGAACAACGATGGTAACCTTGATCGAAATCCTAAGTTTGGGCCACGCCCAAACTGCGCCATGCCCACGGCATGCCAACCTAGCCGCGCCACCATGCTGCCTTCCCTATGCGGCTACTAAAACAAAGGCGAGGTGACAATCAACGTCCCCTTTCAATCTGGATCAAATCTTACCATTCAAGGTTACTGGACAACGCATGGTAACCTTGACCCAAAATATAGTTTGGCCTGCCCAAGCCACGCCAAGGCATGGCATGCCAACCTTGTCGTGCCTTCATTCTAGCCTTCCTATGCAACCAACTCCAAGCGTGCGACAATCAACGGCCACCTCTTCTCTTAAGATGCAAAATCTCGACCGTCGGGCTGGTCACCAAGCTAGCAAGTCTCTCAAGCTTGGACTTGCCGTAGATTTAACAACAACATGCTACATGTTTTCCACAAAAACATTCGAGACATCAACACATATCACAAACCGGGGGATCCACTTTGGGTATTGGTTTGGCGGTTTACAGCGCATGGTGACCTATGCCCGCCCGTCATAAGGATGAGAAGCTTAGTAAATACAGTGGAATAATGGTAAACACTCTTTTTATGGAACATCAATTCCATGCGCAACGATTACCACCTCCCATTTACTCATCCATTATTTCATTCCTTAATGAGACGAGTACGTTTTCACTCCGACTTGTATAAATAGGTCTTACCTATTTCCACCGAACAACAAGTTCAGTCGTGGGCATACAACACTCGAGAAAATATTTGCTAGCTTTCCATCCGTTAGCTTCCTACTTTCTCGATACAAGTCATAGAAAACAACTACTCTTCCTGTAAATCAACTATTCTAGTCTCATCACTTTCTCGCCTTCCTCCCCAAAACCAACCCATTCTCCTTCACTTTGTGACCGGTTTGAACGGTCATTTCTTGGTTTAGGACGGTTTGTCTGATTAATCTCGAATCTAAAGTACTCACGTACGGTACATTGTTGGGGTTTTAAATTCGTTTCTCACCCACACACCCGAAATTACCGAAATCAATGAAACCATTTTCACCCTCAAACAATTGGCGGCCACGTAGGAGATTGGATCTTTCTGTTACAATGTCAAATTTTTCAATCCTGGATCTCATACTTCGACGCAGACATCGTACAGTAGAGGAAAAATGGTCCGGCTCATGGATCGACTCGGCTACCAGACGACCTATACGATCCGCTCCCGGATCGACGACTCGGTTACAAGACGACCGATTACAGTCGCGGCACCTAGGGGCTGCATCGGGACTTCCATAGGTTAAAGCAAGCGATCCACCCGGGGGATCGACGATCGATTATCAAGTGACTCGTGAGAAGTGACTTGGGACTTTCCACATCGCGGCGGTGCTTCCCACAAAACTCAAATTACACCCAGGAAGATTCATTTTTCGTCAGAGATCATGAAAACCGAGTAAGTCTTGCCTAGACAAAATACATGGTCTACTACTTCAAATCTTTACGGAGATAATAAAAATCGATAGCCATATTGTTCCCATGCTTTCCATCATCATGCAATATTCACTGCTTCATACAACTTTCCCAGATGATTTGTTATTTACACTTCCAATTCAGACTTTAGCATATCAAAAAAAAAAACATTATTCCAAAATAATCCAAAACTCTTATAAAAGCAATCATCTATCAATCCAAAACCCGTAAGAAAAAAAATCGAACCATGAACCAGCGCTTTGTTTGCCTTTAAAATAGTCACCTACCCGTACACGCCTACTTTTCATAATAATGATTACCCATTACTATTCATGAGGTAGCCGCGACATTCTGCGGTATTCAAGAGGAATTTACACAAGTTTATGAAAGGCATGCCCATGTTAGGTTTACATCCGTTCGGAGAAGAAAAATATTTCTACTGATTTATGGAAGGCATACCTATGGCTAGGGTTTGCACCAACAAGAAAACAAATTGAAAGAGAAACGCTGGAGTACATAATGGAATATGCTTTCACTTTATTGCTACTACATTACCGCTAACACCAAGATTCCGTGATCCACCTCCAAAGCCTTTCAAGTACTCAGTTTCCACCGGCCCCATGGACTCAAGCCACTAACGCTATCATCACCGCCATAGGCCAAAGTTCACGCCAACACGTCCGCTGGCCCAAGACAATACCATACGCTGCATGCCGACGCGCATGCCGGACGGCTACTGCGACACGCATGCCGGTGCCTTACGTGCACACATGCCAGCACACATGTCTTGCACGCGCGCATGCCAGCCACTGAATTTCACGCTTAGTCGACTAATGCACTTGCATCCCTCCGTGCATATCTTCTACGTCGCGATGGCCAGCATCAGCAACTTGCATCCTTTCCAGCGCGCATAACAGCTTGCGCCCTTCCACGTCTATCTTCTTCGCTCCACAACTAGTGAAAGTAGCGCCATCCTCACCCTTCAGAGCAGCGGCGCCATGGCTCCCAGCACTCCGTGATCAAAACCTTGACATCTCTCACACGATACACCCACTGCAACCATAGCGCTTCCGTCACACCCAACATTTCTTCAAGCATGATAGCTCCAACCGCCACGCAGACCGCTCGCTACCTCCACCATCGTGGGAAAGATACTGGAAGAGCCGGAAAAATCCGTTCTCCTTTACCACTGCTGATTTAATGAAAATACAAAAGACACTTCAGCAGGATGTGCGAGCCATGCCAGATACTGCAAGGCATGCCAGCCATGTCAGCCGCACCTTCGTGCCCAACACCACCGCGCCAAGGCATGCCGTCATGCCCGGCCGCTATCCGTGCTCCAATGAGACCACCAGCGCCAAGGCATGCCACCCATGCCACCGCACCTGTTACCAAGCGGCATGCCTAGCTATTGGCCCCACATACCAAGCCAAGCCGCACCTGCCTTGGCCCTAGCCATGCTAGCCTAACCATGTGCCAACGGCATTCCTGTACTTGCCCCACATGCCAAGCCACCTTGCCTTGGCCCCTAGCCATGCCCACGCATGCCAACTTATCCGCGCCACCACGTCGGCCTTCCTACGCTACCACTAAAACGGCATGCAACAATCAACGGGCCACCCTTCCACCTTAGATGCAAATATTAGCCGTCCAAAGTCGCCGCCAACACATGGTAACGTTTGGCCCAATGCCAAAACCTAATTTGGCCGCCTAAACTATGCCTCCTCAGCCCGCAACATCCCTCTCCCGACTTCTTCCCGAGTTTCTTATCCGCTGTTTTCACCTCGAATGAGTTCAAAACCTAAATATCCCGCGTTGAGAAATATACAAAATTCGTTTTCGAGATATGAGTTCGGTATACAAAATCCAGCTAACATATATACTAATTAATAAGTATTTATAAGCATAAATGACTAATTTACATATGCATATATGGTTTATACGGTGAGAAATATATTTTAATATGAAATAAAATGCATTATGGACAAAATATATAGTCCATAAGGTGAGAAATATCATTTAATATGAAGTGAAATCATTATAATCAAAATACATTAAACATTTAACCAAATCCAATGCTTGTCAGGTGGTTTGGAGTTCACTCCTGGTAGACCTCGAGACTTGGGTTGATTCTACCTTATCAATCTTTTTGTAAAGGAAAAATAGTAGTTGGATCGCAATCATTCAAACCTGGATCTAGTTGGAGGTGTCAACTGACTCAACGATCCGGGCACGATGAATTGTCAGGTATCTGCGACAATTCGCGATTATTTGCAACCTCATATTACACGCGAATTAGGTTCGGAGTTAGGAGTGGACGCGTATAATTCGCGAAGCGACGAATTATCTGGATCCGCGAATCATTCGCGGATTATTTGGAAACCTCATATTACACGCGAATTAGGTTCGGAGTTAGGAGTGGACGCGTATAATTCGCGAAGCAATTCGGAATAATTCTTGAATTATTCGCCCCTTTCTCGAAGTAATTAATATACATATATTCATGAATATATGTATATTATACGCGTCCAGTCCTAACTCCGAACCTAATTCGCGTGTAATATGAGGTTGCCAAATAATCCGCGAATTATTCGCGGATCCGGATAATTCGTCCGTCTGAATCGTTGAGTCGTTGACACTTTAACTAGGTCCGAGTTTGAATCGTTCGCATCCAACCACTATTTTTTCCTTTACAAAAAAGATTGATAAGGTAGAATCAAACCCTAAGTCCTGTGGCTCACAAAGTGAACTCAAAACCACTATATAAGCATTTGGATTTGGTTAAATGTTAAATGTATTTTGATTATAATGATTTTGCTTTCATATTAAATGATATTTCTCACCTTATGGACTATATATTTTGTCCATAAGCGATTTTATTCCATATTAAAATATATTTCTCACCATATAAACCATATATACATATGTAAATTAGTCATTTTTGGTTATAAATACTTATTAATTAGTATATATGTTTGCTAAATTTTGTGTACCGAACTCATATCTCGAAAACGGATTATACGATTTATAGATTGTGAGGGTGAAAATGGTTTCTCGTGATTTCAATTTCGAACTGTGTGTGGGTGAGAAATGAATTTAAACCCTAAACATATCAATGCATTAGTACTTTAGATTCGAGAGATCAATCACGTACAAATCCGGATAAACCAAGAAATTGCCCAGACTTGCTTGATCCCCATACAAAGTGAAAGGAGAATGGGTTGGTTTTGGGGAGGAAACAAGGAAAGTGATGAGACTTAATAGTTGATTTCTGGAAGAGTAGTTGTTTTCTACGACTTGTATCGTAGAAAGTGGGAAGCTAACAGATGGAAAGCTAGCAAATGTTTTCTGAGTGTTGTATGCTCCTGACTGAACTTGTTGTTCGGTGGAAATGAGTATGACCTATTTATACAAGTCGAGTAGTGAAACGTACTCTGGTCTCGTTAAGGAATGAAATAATGGGTGAGTAAATGGGAGGAGGTGGTAACCGTTAACACATGGAATTGATGTTCCATAAAAGAGCGTTTCGCATTATTCTGTATTTACTAACCCTCATCCTTATGACACTTCCTTATGGCGTGGCGTAGTGTCCGCACGCATCAGAAACCGCCAAACCAATACCCAAAGTGATCCCCAGTTTGTGATATGTGTTGATGGATCAAATGTTTTAATGGAAAACATGTAGCATGTTGTTGTTAAATCCCGCAAGTCGAGCTGCAGAGACTTGTGACTTAGTGACCTTAAATGGCCAGAGATTTTGCATCTTAAAGAAGAGGTGGCCGTTGATTGTCGCACGCTTCCGTTGGTTGCATAGGGAAGAAGCGTAGAATGAAGGCACGACAAGGTTAGCATGCCATTGGCATGGCATGCCTTGGCATGGTTGGGCGTGGCCAACCAGATTTTGGTTCAAAGGTTTACCATGCGTTGTCTCAACCTGGATGGCTGGATTTGATCCTGGATTGAAAGGGGACCATTGATTGTCACACGCCTTCGTTTTAGTAGCCACATAGGGAAGGCCAGATGGTATGTGCCAGCTAGGTTGGCATGCCGTGGGCATGCATGCCTTAGCCAGTGATGGCCAAACTTAGATTTTCGGGGCTGCTGGTTACCATCGTTGTCTCGGTAACCTTGGATGGCCAGATTTGATCCCGGGGATTGAAGGGGGGCCATTGATTGCCGCACGCCTTCGTTTTAGTAGCCGCATAGGTAAGGCCAGCATGGTGGCGCGGCTAGGTTGGCATGCCTTGGCGCTTTTAAGAAGCGTGGCCAAACGATTCAGGCCAAAGGTTACCATGTCGTTATACTTGTAACCTGGATGGCGGATTGATCCTGATTGAAGGGCCGTTGATTGCACGCCTTCGTTTTAGTAGCCGCATAGGTAGGCCAGCATGACAGTGGCGTGGCTAAGTTGTATGCCGTGGGCATGGCATGCCTTGGCGCGATTTGGGCGTAGCCAAACTCCAAGTTCGGGCCAAGGTTACCATCGTTGTCTGGTAACCTTGATGGCTGTGGATTTGATCCTGGGGATTGAAGGGGACCGTTGATTGTCACGCCTTCGTTTTAGTATCCACATAGGAAGGCCGATGGAGTGGCGCGGCTAGGTTGGCATGTCGCGGGCATGGCATGCCTTGGCGCGTTTGGCGTGGACAAACTTAGGATTCGGGCCAAAAAGGTTACCATCGCGGCTGGGTTAACCTCGATGGCTAGGATTTGATCCTGGGATTAAGGGGGACCGTTGATTTTCGCACGCCTTCGTTTTAGTAGCCGCATAGGAATGCCAATAAGGTGCGCGGCTAGGTTGGCATGTCGGGCATGGCATGCCTTGGCGCTGCTTTGGCGTACAAACTTAGATTTTCGGGCCAAAGGTTACCATGCGTTGTCCTGTAACCTTGGATGGCTAGGATTTGATCCTCGATTGAAGGGGGGCCGCGATTGCCGCACGCCGTTTTAGTAGCCACATAGGGTAAGGCCAAAGATGGTGGCGTACTGGGGCTGGCATGCCGTGGGGCATGGCATGCCTTGGCTTTTGGCGTGGCCAAACTTAGGATTTTCGGGCAAAGGTTACCATCGTTGTCGGTAACCTTGGATGGCTAAGATTTGATCCTTCGGGATTGAAGGGGGCGTTGATTGTCACACGCCTTCGTTTTGTATCCCATACGGAAGGCCAGTAATGGCGCTAGGTTGGCATGTCGTGGGCATGGCATGCCTTGGCGCGGCTTGGGCGTACCAGGCTTTAATTTCGGGCCAAGGTTACCATGCGTTGTCTCTGGGTAACCTTGGATGGCTAGGATGAATCTTGGGATTGAAGGGGGTCGTTGATAGTCGACGCCTCGTTTTAGTAGCCGCAAAGGAAGGCCGATGAGTGGCGGCTTAGGTTGCATGTCGTGGGCATGGCATGCCTTGGCCCTTGTGAGTTTAGGCGTGGCAAACTTAGATTTTTCGCCAAAGGTTACCATGCGTTGTCTTGTAACCTTGGATGGCTAGGATTTGATCCCGGATTGAAGGGGGTCGTTGATTGCCGCACGCCCGCCCGTTTTAAGATCGTCATGGGAAGGCCAAAGATGGTGGCGCGGCTAGGTTGGCACATCACGTGGGCATGGCATGCCTTAGCACCTGCCATGCGGGCCAAACTTAGGATTTTGGGCCAAAGGGATTTTCATGCGTTGTTTATAACCTCAATAGCTGGGATTTGATCCTGATTGCTGGGCCACATCACGACGTTCGCTTTTAGTAGCCGCATAGGGAAGGCCGATGTATGCGGCGCCGTAAACATGGCATGCTTGGCGCCGTTTCATGGTATTGCCAAACTTAGATTCAGGCCAAACTTAGGTTTACCATGCGTTATCGCCGTCTAACCTTGGATGGTTAGACTGATCTGGATGAAGACTACCGCTGATTGTCGCACGCCTTCGCTTTAGTAGCCGCATATGGAAGGCCGCAAGGTGGCGCGGCTACGTTGGCATGCCGTGGGCATGTCATGCCTTTGGCGCGGCTTGGCGTGGCCAAACTTAGATTCGGGCCAAGAGTTACCATGCGTTGTCCGGGGTAACCTTGAATGGCTAGGATTTGATCCCGGGATTGAGGGGGCTGCCCATAGTCGCACGCCTTCGTTTTAGTAGCCGCATAGGGAAGGCCAATAAGGTGGGCGCTGGTTGGCATGTCGGGCATGGGCATGCCTTGCTGCCTGGGGCGTGGCCAAACTTAGATTTCGGGCCAAAGTTACCATGCGTTATGCGGTAACCTTGAATGGCTAGGATTTGATCTCGGATTGAAGGGGGACCGTTGATTGTCGCACGCCTTCGCTTTTTAGTAGCCGCATAGGGAAGGCCAATAAGGTGGCGCGACTAGGTTGGCATGGTGGGCATGGCATGCCTTGGGCGCAGTTTTGGGCGTGGCCAAACTTAGATTTTGACAAAGGTTACCATGCGTTGTCTGGTAACCTTGAATGGCTAGGATTTGATCCTCGGATTGAAGGGGGCCGTTGATAGTCGCACGCCCTCGTTTTAGTAACCCATAGGGAAGGCCAATAAGGTGGCGCTTAGGTTGGCATGTCGTGGGCATGGCATGCCTTGGCGCGTTTGGGCGTACAAACTTAGGATTTCCGCCAAAGGTTACCATCGTTGTTTGGTAACCTGGATGGCTAGGATTTGATCCTGGGATTGAAGGGGGACCGTTGATTGTCGCCGCCTTCGTTTAGTAGCCGCATAGGGAAGGCCAATAAGGTGGCGCGACTAGGTTTGCATGTGGGCATGCGGCATGCCTTAGCGGCCTTGGCGTGGCAAACTTAGGATTTCGGGCAAAGGTTACCATGCGTTGTCCCGTAACCTTGGATGGTTAGGATTTGATCCTGATTGAAGGCGACCGGGTTGATCGCCGCAAGCCTTCGTTTTAGTAGCCGCATAGGAAGGCCAGAAGGTGGCGCGCTAGGTTGGCATGCCGTGGCGCGGTTTGGCATGGCCAAACGAAGTTTTAGGTCAAAGGTTACCATGGGTATGCTCGGTAACCTTGGACGGCTAGGGATTTGCTCTTTAGAGATTGAAGGGGCGACCGTTGATTGCCGCACGCCCAGCCGTTTTAGTAGCCGCATACGGGAAGGCCCGAAGGTGGCGCTGCTAGGTTGGTGCATGCCGTGGGCATGGCATGCCTCGGGGCACAGTTTGGGCGTGGGCCAAACTTAGATTTCGGGCCAAAGGTTACCATGCGTTGTCCGGTAACCTTGGATGGTTAGGATTTGATCCTGTGGACCGAAGGCGACTGTTGATTGTCGCACGCCTTCATTTTAGTAGCCGATAGGGAAGGCTCCGAAGGTGGCGTGTCTAGGCCGGGCATGCCTTAAAGCACGGTTTGGCATGGCCAAACTAGGTTTTGGGTCAAAGGTTACCATGCGTTGTCCGGTAACCTTTGACGGCTAGGGATTTTCTCTGAGATTGAAGGGTGACCGTTGATGGACGCACGTCTTCGTTTTAGAAACCCCCATTAGCGCCCTTTACTAGAATCGCCAGACTTAGAAACTCTCAATGCAGACCGAGTTTGGATCCGCCCCTCAAATCGACCTAAAGAATTTCCTATATCCCAACTCGGGATATTTAGGTTTTGAACTCTGTTCGGGAGGTGAAAACATCCCGGTAAAAAACTATGGAAGAATTCGGGAGGGATGTTGCGGGCCCAGGGAGGCTAGTTTTAGGCGGCGACCAAAATTAGGTTTTAGCATTGGGCCAAACGTTACCATGCGTTGGCTGGCGACTTTGGACTAATTAAGATTTGCATCTGTTGGAAGGGTGGCCGTTGATTGTTGCATGCCTTCGTTTAGTGGGTCGCATAGGGAAGGCCACGTGGTGGCGCGACTAAGTTGGCATGCCGTGGGCATGGCTAGGCCAAGGCAAGGTGTGGCTTGGCTTGGCATGTGGGGCCAGTGGATACGCATTCCGTTTGGCACATGGTGAGGCTAGCATAGCTAGGGCCAAGGTAAGGTGCGGCTTGGATTGGTATGTGGGGACAATGGCTAGGCATGTCGTTTGGCACGAGGTGCGGCTGGCATGGTCGGCATGCTGGCGGGTGGTGCCGTTTGGGCACGGAGGAGGTGCGGCCGCATGGCCGGAATGCCTTGGCGCCAGAGGGGGTCAGCTGGCACGAAAGTGCGGCTGAGCATGGCTGGCATGCCTTGCGATCTGGCATGGCTTCGTACATCCTCGGCCAAGTGTCTT
Source organism: Papaver armeniacum (assembly GCA_023531295.1). Taxonomy (NCBI): domain Eukaryota; kingdom Viridiplantae; phylum Streptophyta; class Magnoliopsida; order Ranunculales; family Papaveraceae; genus Papaver; species Papaver armeniacum. The sequence continues at coordinate 13,530 of JAJJWW010011597.1, read as the reverse complement.
TTTGTCTTTTCATTAAATCAACGGTGGTAAAGGAGGATGTTTTTCCTATCTTTCCAAGATCTTGCCTTGCCTCGATGGCGGGTAGCAAATGGCTCTAGTGATTGTTGGAGCTATCATGCTTGAAGAAACGCTGGGGTGGCGGGCCTCGACTCCGTGGGTGTATCGTGCAGAGATGGCAAGGTTTTGATCACCCAGTCTAGAGCCATGGCCACCGCTGAAGGGTGAGGATAGTACTTTGTTTGGTTGTGGAGCAAGAAGATGACGTTGGAAAGGGCGCAAGCTGTTAGCGCTTGAAAGGATGCAAGTTGTTGATGCTGGCCATCGAGCCGGAGAAGCTAGCAATCGGAGGGATGTGGCTTGCCAGGCTGACTAGAGTGTGGCATTGTGGCTTGCATGTATGTCGGAAGATGTGTGCCTGGTATGCTGGCCCTGTAAGCGCGTTTGGCATGCCTGGGTAAGCACATCTGGCATGCGCTCTGGTAAGCGCTGATCGAATGCGCGTATGGTATTGTCTGGACGCAGCTGTCATATTTGGAACTTTGGCTACCAAGCTGTGATGATAGCTATTTGGTGGCCGATCCAGGTGGGACGGTGAAAGTACTTGAAAGGCTTGTAGGTGGATCACGGAATCTTTGGTGTTAGCGGTAACGTGGTAGCAATAAAGTGGCAAGCATATTCCAAATATGTACTCTACGTTTCTCTTTCAATTTGTTTTCTTGTTGGTGCAAACCCTAGCCATAGGTAAGCCTTCCATAAATCAGAAATATTTTTTCTTACAACGGATGTAAACCCTAGCCATGGGTATGCCTTTCATAAACTTGTGTAAAAATTCCTCTTCGAATACCAATTTAGAGAACGTGGCGCGGCTACCTCATGAATAGTAACAGGTAATCATTATTATGCAAATTAGGCGCGTGGGTAGGTGGTATCGTTTTTAAGGCAAACAAAGCGCTGCAGTTCATGGTTCGTTTTTTTTTTTACGGTTTTTTGGATTGATAGATGATTGCTTTTTATAAGAGTTTTGGATTATTTTGGAATAATGTTTTTTTTTTTTTTTTTATATGCTAAAAGTCTGAATTGGAAGTGTAAATAACAAATCATCTGGGGAAAGTTGTGAAACCGTGAATATTGCATGATGATGGAAAGCATGGGAACAATATGGCTATCGATTTTATTATCTCTCAGAAAGATTTGAAGTAGTAGACCATGTATTTTGTCTAGGCAAGACTTACCTTTTTGCCAGGATCTCTCGACGAAAAATGAATCTTAGGGTGTAAGTCCGAGTTTTGTGGAAGCTGCCGTGATGTGGAAAGTCCCCACTGCCTCCCGAGTCACATGATAATCGAGTCGCACGATCCTCGTGTGGATCGTTTGCTTTAACCCATGGAAGTCCCTGCGCTTGCTTTGTGGTGTCATGACGTGTCGGGTCGTCCGGTACCGAGTAAATCGATCCCGGAGCGGATCGTATAGGGTCGTCCCCCAGGCCGAGTCGATCCATGAGCGGATTGTTTTCCTCTGCCGCCACGATGTCTGGCGCTATGAGATCGAGGATTGAAAATTTGACATTATGTAACCAAAGATCAATCTCCCACTATGGTCGCCAATTGTTTGAGGGTGAAAATGGTTTCTCTGATTTCGGTAATTTGGTGTGTGGGTGAGAAACGAATTTAAACCTAAACAATGTACTTACATGAGTACATTAGATTCGAGAGATCAATCAGCACAAATCCGGATAAACCAAGAAATGGCGTTCAGACTTGTTTCGGTCACAAAGTGAAGGAGAATGGGTTGGTTTTGGGGAGGGAAGCAAGGAAAATGATGAGACCAAAATAGTTGATTTCTGGAAGAGTAGTTGTTTTCTACAACTTGTATCGGAAAGTGGGAAGCTAACGGATGGAAAGCTAGCAAATGTTTTCTGAGTGTTGTATGCCCTGATCAACTTGTTGTTAGGTGGGAATAGGTAAGACCTATTTATACAAGTCGGAGGAACGACTCGTCTCATTAAGGAATGAAATAATGGGTGAGTAAATGGGAGGAGGTGGTAACCGTTAACGCATGGAATTGATGTTCCATAAAAAGAGCGTTTCACCATTATTCCTCAGTTGCACTAACCGCCTCATCCTTATGACGGGCGTAGTGTACGACGCACGCCTGAAACTGGCCAAACCAATACCCAAAGTGGATCCCTGGTTTGTGATATGTGTTGATGTCTCGAATGTTTTGTGGAAAACATGTAACATGTTGTTGTTCGTCTGGAAAGTCGAGCTTGAGAGACTTGCGGCTTGGTGACTCTCTGGACACGAGATTTTGCATCTTAAGAAAGAGGTGGTCGGTGATTGTCGTCGCACGCCTAATCGGTTGCATAGGGAAGACTAGAATGAAGGCACGACAAGGTTGGAATGCCATTGGCATGGCATGCCTTGGCGTGGTTTTGGCGTGGCCAAACTAGATTTTTGGTCAAAGGTTACCATGCGTTGTCTAGTAACCTTGGACGGCTAGGATTTGATCTTGGGATTAAAAGGGGACCGTTGATTGTCACACGCCTTCATTTTAGTAGCCGCATAGGGAAGGCCAGCATGGTGGCGCAGCTGGGCTGACATCTTAGTGGGCATGGCACATGCCTTAGCGCAGTTTGGGCGTGGCCAAACTTAGGATTTCGGGCCAAAAAGGTTACCATGCGTTGTCTGGTAACCTTGGATGTCTAGGTTTGATCCTCGGGATTGAAGGGGGACCGTTGATTGATTTCGCCGTTTTAGTAGTCGCATAGGGAAGGCCAGCATGGTGGCGCGGCTAGGTTGGCATGCCGTGGGCATGGCATGCCTTGGCGCGGTTTGGTCATGGCCAAAATAGGATTTCGGGCCAAAGGTTACCATGCGTTGTTTGGTAACCTTGAATGGCTAGGATTTGATCCTGGGATTGAAGGGGCCGCTGATTGTCCCAAGCCTTCGCTTTTAGTAGCCGCATAGGAAGGCTAGTAAGGTGGCGCGACTAGGTTGGCATGTCGTGGGCATGGCATGCCTTGGCGCGGTTTGGGCGTGGCCAAACTTTGAATTTCGGGCCAAAGGTTACCATGCGTTGTCTGGTAACCTTGGATGGCTAGGATTAGATCTTGGGATTGAAGGGGGCCGTTGATAGTCGCACGCCTTCGTTTTAGTAGCCGCAAAGGGAAGGCCAGTAAGGTGGCGCTGGCTGGGTTTGCATGTCGGGCATGGCATGCTCAGCATGCCTTGGGCGTGGCCAAACTTAGATTTCAGGCAAAGTTACCATGCGTTGTCTTGTAACCTTGGATGGCTAGGGATTTGATCCTGGGATTGAAGGGGACCCGTTGATTGCCGCACGCCTTCGTTTAGTAGTCGCATAGGGAAGGCCAGCATGGTGGCGCGGTTTGGGCGTGGCCAAACTTAGGATTTCGGGCCAAAGGTTACCATGCGTTGTTTGGTAACCTTGAATGGCTAGGATTTTATCCTGGGATTGAAGGGGGGCCGTTGATTGTCGCACGCCTTCGTTTTAGTAGCCGCATAGGGAAGGCCAGTAAGGTGGCGCGGCTAGGTTGGCATGCTTGCGGGCATGGCATGCCTTAGCGCTGATTTGAGCGTACAAACTTAGATTTTCGGGCAAAGGTTACCATCGTTTCCGGTAACCTTGGATGGTTAGATTTGATCACGGGATTGAAGGCGAGGCTGCTGATTGTCATCGCCTTCTCGTTTTAGTAGCCGCATATGGAAGGCCAGTAAGGTGGCGCGGCTACGTTGGCATGCCGTGGGCATGTCATGCCTTGGCGCGGTTTGGCATGGCCAAACTAGGGTTTTGGGTCAAAGGTTACTATGCATTGTCTGGTAACCTTGTACGGCTAGGGATTTTTCCCCGAGATTGAAGGGCTACCGTTGATGGCCGCACGCCTTCGTTTAGAAACCTTAATTAGCGCCGCTTTACTAGAATCGCTTAGAATTCTCGGACGGACTTGGATTTTGACGGTACGCCCCTTAAATCGACCGGAAAAGAATTTCCTGTCTCCCTACGCGGGGATATTTAGCTTTTGAACTCGTTCGGGAGGTGAAAACAGCCCGACAGTAAAACTCAGGAAGAATTCAGAGGATATTGCAAGCAGGAGGCATAGTTTAGGCGCGGCCAAAATTAGGGTTTTGGCAGGGCCAAACATTACCATGCGTTGGATGGCGACTTTGGACGGCTAAGATTTGCATTTAAGGTGGAAGGGTGGTCGTTGATTGTTGCATGCCTTCGTTTTAGTTGTCGCATAGGGAAGGTCAGCGTGGTGGCGTGACTAAGTAGGCATGTCGTGGGCATGGATAGGCCAAGCAAGGTGTGGCTTGGTGTTTATGGTTGAAAACTATTCCGCCTTGGATTGGTAATTTGGGGTGTGGATGAGAATGAATCTAAACTCTAAACAAATGCACTCGCGGCGGTGAGTGCTTGTGATTCGAGAAATCAATCTGCAAATCCGGCCTAAACCAAGAAAACGGCTGTTCAGACTTGTTTCGGTCACAAAGTGAAGGAGATGGGATTGATCTTAGGGAGGGAAGTAAAAAGGTGTTGAGATTGTGAAGGTGTAGGCTTGTTTATGACTTAGGCCTAAAACCCGAACCGGCTTGGTGTGGTGTGTAAGCTATCGATTCCGGTGTTTGAATACGATGGCATCAACACTTGCTTCTGTTGTCTGGACTTGTTCTGTTATCTTTGAAAATAAGGAGGAGAACCTATTTATACAAGTCATTTGAGCCTTATTCACGTCTCGTGGGAAGTGGAGGAAGTGGAGTGATGGAGGAGTGAGTTGTGTGTTGGTGTTACCGCGACCGCCTTGCCCACTTCTCTTGTATCTCTAACCGTCCATGACTTCGACACGTTTCTTGGATGGCGCGTTGCACGCCGCCTTTGTAAACCGCATGCACCAATACCCCAAGATGTATCCCCACTTGACATGATTGATGTCTGAGGTGTGGGTCGTGGGACCCCACGTAAAGTAGCATGTAATGCTAGATTAAATAACTAAGTTATTTAGGAAGTCGATACTTGTGAAGTATCGTGTGTATTCTATGAGGAACCGCATCATGATGTGGTAAAGTGACGGTGGTGATCACCATGACGCCTCACCTGACCAATTAACTCCCACTGTGGTTGTATAACCAAGCCAGTGAAGTTGGACTGACGAGATGATCTTTGAGACACTCATCCGCGACCGTTAATGAAATAGGTTTTTGAAGAGGTGCGCAAGCATCACTCTTGACTTGGTCGAATCCAAGCATGGGAGGTGTTTTGGAAGGACCGGCATAAAGACATGCGTGTAGAGCGGCATACTGTGTACACGTCCGTATCTCACCGGTCCCATGAAGGTGCGATCTAGGCCATTCAATTTGGCCTAAGAAAGAGTGAGCGATTGAGATCGATTTCAACAGAACTAAGTGCCGCAAAAGCCGCGCATCATGCCAATTTTTTAAGTTGCGTTAAATGTGACCAAGCTTGGTCTGTTTTGTCCGATTAGTCCGGGTATACTGTCAGATTGGCTTAGCTGGTATACACGCCCATATCTCAACATCCCATAGAAACGGATCTAAGCCACTCAATTTTGAGTGTATACATGCCTTGGCCGACATCGGGTGTGGGAGATAGATGGGCCCACTAGTGGTCATGTTGGACGCTGGACCGACCGCTTAGTCTAATCCCTGATCCTTCATTCGTAAGGAGAGAAGATGGACGCTTGTGATTGTTCAAACCCTAATCAGGGTTTCACCGACGTGCCGTTATGCCTTGTTTGGGCGCACGAACTAGAACGACTCAACTATAGTTGGTCTTTTGTGATCACAGGGTATGTTAGGCGGAGCCACGGTATTTGTGTTGACATGCTCGGCTCTTTGAATCTACATCTACACCCTCCATCTATGCCTGCGAAGATGGATGGTTTGAGACTTGCTTTGCATACATTTAATGTGCCGCAAACCTTAATTTAGGTTTTTAAGTCCATCTTGCTCCTGGTTTGGACGGTTTGTAGGAAGGAGATCATGCGCGGCCCGTGTTGGCCAGTAGGAATATTCCAATACACCTTGGGGTCATGGATTCAATCTAAGCCATCCAATCATGCTGGTGGAGTTGGATGGTCATGATTGTTTTGAGACCGATATGGTCAATCTGGTTCAAATATGTTAAATCCAAGCTAAGATAACACACCTAGAGTTGTAGAATGTATGGGTATTTCATTACATGTTTTATTATTAATGCTTGGAGATTTGTGTTGCTCTGCGAGAACACTACGGTCGTCATGCCACACCTAATGGTACGGGAAATACAAGGCTGGTTATGCATTAATTAATAATGTCAGAAATTCCTCTATAGGTTGTTGCTACATGCTCCAGCACAGATGAATTTTTGTATTTAATTCACGAGAATCTTTTGGGATTGTTGCCACATGCTCATTCTAGGTGAATTAGTAAAGTGAACAAGTATTCATCACTTATTAATGGCTTTATCTTTTGCAAGATGTTAGCGCATAATTTGACTTTACAATTTTAGCCTTAAATGAAAATCCACCATCACATTAAGTCCCATGCCTAGCACGTAATGGTTACACTATTGTGGGGTAGGCATGAGATGGTTACAGATCTGAACATAAGAAGATAAGATAAGGAAATACCCTGGAGGGATTACGACCAATCATGGGAAATCCTCCATACGTGCGTGACCACAAATCCTTGATAACCTGGATTCCTCCTTAGTGTTTGAGTTAGAGGTAAGATTCTTCTTCCTAAGGATTCCTGCAAAGCTAACACACACTGGGGTGAATCGCTTTCGATCTAGATGCTCTACTGATTCTTGATTAGGTTTAAAAATAAAGCCCACTTGGCCTAGGTGTTGAATCCCCTCATATCCCAGACGCCTGTCCGTTTTAGGGTTTCCTTTAGCATGCAGGTGTGGAGATTTTGGAACCACTTTTACGATTTTACAATAGGGATTTCTCGCATGAAACTCCGCTTCCTCATCATTTCAACACTTGGTGGATCGCCTTCTTCATACCATCCGAGATCTTCCGTTAACGTGCATGACCACAAGGCTCCTGAGCTTCATGATTTAATCCTCGCCCGTGTTCTCCAGTCAAGAAGATCATACTGGTTCGTCTCTTTTTCCTTTTCTCGAACAATTTCTTGTTCTTCATAATGATCAGTGAATAATCCTCATTCTTGCAGAGATACTCTACCGGAACATGTGGACGTTATCATGATGATGACTTAAACAGTCCTCTCTTCCTTCAAAATCAAACACGCCTTACCCACGACCTCGAAGATCTTGATATGGGTATCTCATCTATGAATACCCCTAATGCCTCTTTCATTCGATGTTCGCATGAAATGTTTATCCTCCAGCCTAATGTAGATATCGGGTGGATTCTTAGTACTGGAAGGAGTTTCTTGTGCCTTTGTACACAAAGTTATGGAGAAAGTATGGCCATATCGCAACTGTGAAATGTGGTCCTAGATTATTCATCTGCTGGTCACCGCGGTAAACTATGTCTTCTTCCATGATTATGAGATGGAGAATATTTCTATCCAACGCGTCATAGAATCAAGCCTCGAAAGTGGAGAATATGGTATCTACCGTGGAGTCCATGGAGTTCAACGTGGGCTGGTTATGCGCTGGCTTGACATCATCCCAAGGTTGATCGAGCCAAGATCCTCGTAACGTTGTTCCCTGTGCGAAAGCTATCTTGGAAGAGGAGAAGGCTCTCGATCAAAAATCAAAGGAGTAGAGCGGGCAAGATGCTGAGACTTGAAGAAAATGATGAGAAAGATATCAAGCTAGACCGGAGATGATGCTCTCAAGAACTATAATCTTCTGACGGCCTCCTCTAAGTCGTGATTAAGTCAGTACTCCTCCTTGTTAATGACGTTTATGTCAAAAGAAGTTTTCTTTGAACATCCTTGGAATAAATTGCATTTAGTTTTGATTGGTAAAACGGGTTTTCATTAATGCATCTCGACCATAATTGATGATTCAAACATGTAATGAAAATAAATGTTCAGATAGAAGCGTCATAAGGCGAGGCGGACAATGGTCAGAAGCATAGTATGCTTGAGCCATTTTCCGTGATTTAATAGCTTCCAGCTTGCCTCCGTCACCTTAATGACCTCATGTGCTTGATGTGTAAGCCTCGGTGACCAGGACCTTCCCATTTATGTGAGAATTTTTAAAGTGACATGTCTTGTTTGATGGTTTGGCCGTTTCAAAACAAATCTCACTTTGAAAACACGTGATTTCCACCACTTTATTGTATGCCATGGAAATTCTATTCTTGTACACCCGAACGTTCTTCCGCTTTATTTCTTGAAATCCCGGAGTGTCTAACTCGGCTACTCTGAGTTGAGGTCAAATTCGTTCGGTGGATCCGGCTGCCGCCGCAATCTCGGATGATGGGATTTTGATCTCTGCCGGGAGAATTGCATCCGCTCCGGGAACAAGTGAGTAGGAAACTCCAAATGGAGCTTCTGGTGATGTCCTGATGCCCATACGCCATTGGTAACCGGCCATGCCATTCCTAGGATTACCACTTGCTTTACCAGGACATCTGATCAATATCTTGTTAGTACTTTCAACATCCGTTCCCTTGAGGACGGTAGATGGTGGAGAAGACCTGCTAATGCCATACTCTTCAAGTAACTCTCGACTAATCACGTAGGGAGTGCCATTATCGCTGATGATATTCTTAGGCACACCAAAACGACAAATGATATGTTCTTTAATGTTTTTAATTGTTGCTCCCGAATTCCTCGGGCAGGGGTGTCACCTACCCATTTGTAGAATGATTTTCGTCACAATTATGATGATTTCCTGCTTTGATGATGGAGGGTTGATTTTTGATCGCTAAATGTAAGCGCCAAAATAAATTTACTTTCTTACTACTCAAAATATATAATAAAGCAAGGGCAAGAAAGGATCGATCCTACGTAGACGCTCTAGGTTATCAAATTGTTTCTGCCTCATAAATAACACTCCCAGTTTTGTGATTTTTATATAAAAACTAAATAAAATCAAATAAAGCAAATAAAGAAAAATAAACAAAGTAATCAAGGGGATAAGAAAGTACCGTCATGATTTCGCTGCCTATTCACAAACATGTTTTCAACACAATAACTAGAATTGGAGTATTTAATCTCAAACTTTATCAAAGACCTAGAATACTCTGATCGCAAGAATATCCTACTAATCTCCTTGTCATCAACAAACACATTAAAAGATGCTAATATGAATTCTACCTAAAGGAACAACCTAACGTGTAAAAGCACTAATCAAGTCGACTCCTAGATGGCTTAAGTTCTACAAATCAGTTAACCAAAGCACCGAACGTGAAAGCGCACTAATCCGATTTAACAAAGGCTATGACTATATATGATCATAAGAATATATCACTACAAACTATAATCATACTTATGCTACTTCAATCCGGAATTATCACTTTATGTATAATAACTCCTAATCTAGCAATAAAGATGAAAGCAACTCAATCGCATTCGCCGACTCAAATAACAAGCATTCAAATCATGTAACAATATTCATGTAGAACTGCATGATAATATGAGAAAAAACTAATTTATTGAATTAAAACTCATATTTGGAAATCCAACTTATTCCATAAATCCATAATAAAATCAGAGCTCATATTCATGGAGTTCATAACAAGTTAAGAAAGAGAAAAGACTTCATGGTTCTAAACCCTAATACTAACTAGAGGCAAGATAATAAAACAAGATATCCTCAATTAGTAAAAGTCCTCCCTTTTTATATGTTTCTATTTCCATAAAGGATACCCTTCCATATTAGGTCTTCAAAACCCATCTCCAAGTGGTCTACTAAGCCCATGAGAAAACCTGCATGAGAAAATATGTCCAAAAACACGCTGCCGGAAAAACCGATTGGTGGGGCGAAATCGGGCTTAGCACCTCAGTGACCTGGAAACCACCGGCCAATGCACACCCGTCGACGGCTGGCAACTGGGTCAGCCTTCAAGAGTCAAACTGGCCAACTACTCCACTCAGCCAAGAAGCCGTGGTCTGATCATCTTAATGCACCTGGATGGGCCGAGCGGCTTGGCAAAGAACAGGACAAAGCAAAATAATGTCACGCTAAGATGGCCATGCCTCTTTCCCCCAGATCTCTCCGCAACCATGATGGCTAATCACCCTATAAGACTCTCACAGTACCATCTTGGCTGTATATTTTGCGCCTATTCATCCTCCATATCTTGACATCACCTTCTCAACTAACAAATACAAGTTCATCACCCCATTCTTCACCGTATATTTTACATCTATTCATTCTATACTCTCATTCCAACAAAGAATCGGTTGCAACAGTCCCCGCAATCTTCACTTCATTATTTCACCGTACTTACACACTCTGGGCCTTGGTTCAACCCCAACCAGCTCACCCAAGGCAATGGCAGCCATCCTGCCTTCTTCCTCGCACTCAACTTAGCTTCAGCCTCCTAAACATTCATCTAAGTGCCATCAAACCATCAAAGGCATTCACAAATCTGTAGCTTCTCTCCATCCAAATTATTAACCAATGCAACGTAACCCCACCTTGTAAACCTTGTCCTCGGCCTTTCACAAAGATTTCTATTGCAGCATCTCAACTACTGGCATACGCTTCTAGTTCCATTGTACCGATCTCCCACTCTCCTCCTTCTCGGCAACACTAGAATCAATATTCAAATGCGCCTAATTCATGTAATCAACCCTCTTGATGCGGTGTCAGGTGCAATCAAATTAATTCAATATTTACCAATTAAAAAAATAATATAATGAAGCAAGTTCTGCTCCTACGAGGAGCAAGAGATCTTAGTTGGTAAAAGTCACGCTTGTGCGGGTAAAAGCAAAAGAAAAATAGACAAAAAGCAATTAAAATCGAAAGTTGAAAGATGAAAGCAATGCAGAGAGACAAGATCAAGGAATCCTTCTTCAAGTACGGAATAATGAATCAAATTATGTTCTATCTCTACTTGTTATTAGTCACAAATTATCACCAACCGTAGGTAAGCAAATGCTCAAGGCTAAACCCCTAAATCCTCAGATCACCTGACACTAAGTTCTCGATTACCTGATTCTATTTGCATTAAGCCTACCTAGAATTAGCTCAACCTAGATGTAACTTATCTAATGCATTAAGTTTCCTGAATTTCTTAAAGTTGGGATATTAGTAAATAGACTTTAGCTCAAGGTCCACTTGCTAACGTTGTTTCTACACACAATTGCTCCACGGAATCCCTCCGTAAGGTCTCTGTTTGCTACTTATGTAAAGAGTCAAGAAAACGATTACTCTATCTCCTAACTTTCTCTAGCTTTAGATCAAATTAACAAATCAATTTAGCGTGCACTCCAAAACAATCTATCAATCAATCATGAATGTCTTTAAGATCATTCCTATTAGTAAAAAAAACGATAATTATGAAAAACTCTAAGATAGAATTTGAAAATAAAAACTTAATTCATATGTTAAGAACTAGGAATTCATCCTCAATCAATAAGAAAATTAGCTACTCATGCTTTTGAAATTCACACAAATAATAATTAAAAGGAGAATTTTCAAGAGTTCACACAAATAACTAAAAAAGAAGAATCTGTAAAAGCAAGCAAAAACACAAGGATGTGTGTAGAGAGGTGTGTAAAAGATATATAGAAGTTGTAGAACTTCTATTTATAAAGGTTTCAATATTCTCCAAATCTTCTATGAGTAGAATCCTTTTCCTTTAGCATTAATTTCCAAATCCAAGCTTTTCTCAACTCTTCCACCTTCTCTTTCCAAGTTTGAGTCCACCTCTCCATCCAATTCCCAAGCCCAAGTCTTACAATTTCCATGAGAAGTCCATAGAAAATTCTGGAATTTTTGCTCACTTGAAATCGGATCGCGGGCTTAATCCTAATTTAATTGTCAAGCCCACCACCCGAGAATTTCTCCGCCGAGAATATTCGACTAATATTCCATCCGGCCTGCAGGACTAACGGCCAAAGTGGTCAACCGTCACCGGGTCAAATAGTCAGCACGTGTCAAGGAGGAAAGCCGCCATTTAGCTGCCATCGGGTCTAATCACTGATTCATGGTCGGATCGGTTCAACTCGTTCGATTTGGCCATCGGCGCAGATTGATTTGATTCTACGCAGATAAACCGCCGAAGTTCTTGTTGTTTGATAGGCATTTCCGGCCAAATTTTCAAGCCATTATCTTCACCGTTAAGAAGCCTATCATTCATCTAATTCATTCATTGTAACTCGTATCATTCCAATGGGGATAGGGGCTGTGACTCGCCTTACTCAGAGATCACCGCACCAAACCCCTCACACTTCACCTCACCATAAACTCACAGCACTAACTCATGCATCAGACTTAACACCACCGACAGCTTCACTTGTTCATCCGCGATTCTCAAAACCAACAAAGAATAAAGAAAAGAACTTCACTATCCATCTCTGGCTACCCAAGGAAACCAACCACCATTGTTCTCCGCACTTCTCTCTAAATTCTTGAACTCAAACCCTTTCTTCAATTCATTCAATTAACCACCAATCGATTTCAACACCCTGCACCACCACACCAACACCGACTCATTTAACCTCAATCAACTCACCTTCATCCCCGCTTCCCCGCTCAGAACTTTGGTAACCATTTTCCAAACACCATCCGAGAGATCGCCATCAAAAACCCATTTGCTCAGCACATCACCACAATCGATAAAAGAAGGCCTTCCAATTCCTTTTTTTTTTCTATTTCTCGACGCGACATCAAACTCCGAATCGCACCAAATGTTGGCTACAATAACTGGGATCAAAACCCATCTCGATTTCCTCTCTCCACAACAATAAATGGCAGGAACCCATCGATGGCGTGGATCATCTCTATCTTCTCGATCTCTCACAAACCCATTCAACTCGGCTTGAATTCATCAACTCATACCCCCTCACAAAATCAGGGTACTCGATGCTTCCATTCTTCCTATCACTAAAACCACGACTCCATCTCCGATTTCTCCTATGGAATCTTTCCAGCTGCCTTCCTCCTCGAGCTCGATCCCTTTCTCTTCTCCAATAGCACCAACTTCATACTCCCCAAATCGCTATCTTCTTCTTCTCTATCTCGTTGAATCCATCAATTCCTTCATCAATTCCTTCCACAACTTCACAAACTTTCTTCTTTTTCGATTTCACCTGTAAATGATTGAGAAGATAAATCTTCTCTAATTTAGGGTAGGTTATAAATGGGTCGGAATATTGGTACTTTGGGTTTGCATCCGGTGACAAGGGTCAATGGGTTTGGGTTTCACATAACCCAAACCCTTGTACTAACCGATAACAGCACTATGCCGGATAAGGGCTACCCAAATTTAAGGCACCCTTAACTCGGATCTGCTTTTCTCTAGTGCCTTCCAAGAGAGTAGCCCTTAACTCGGGCCGGTCCGTGTTTAATACTCCTAAATCGGGTTGCCCCTAACTTCAACTGGGCTCCATATATCAATCGCCTGAAAATGACCTTTTT
>JAJJWW010011595.1:0-26587 GCA_023531295.1 Papaver armeniacum | reverse complement strand
AATAAAGTTTTGTAGTGATAAAGGTGAGAATGATAGAGAAAGAGACAGAGGCAGGGAAAGAGGAGGATTTCATTCATACGAATTCTCTCGGTTACAAGGATAGATTATCCTTTATATACATGGAAAAGGGAAACCCAAAAGACTTCCGTTTTGGACCGCACATCCATGGGCATGGGCCTTCAACACTCCCCCTTGTGCGGTTCAATAATGGAACTCCAGATGTAGTGCCACATATAGTGCTTTGAATGTAGTTCTTCAAATGTCGTTCTCTCCATGATGACTTGTGCAGAAATCAATTGCTTTACTAAAACTTTGACAAGGAAAAACTCGGTTGGGATAAAACCTTGGTACAACTCTTCACATGCAATACTTCACATGTTGTCTCGTATTTTACATGTAGTTCATCACATGCAATACGATCTTCAAAGATCGACGAGTCTAAGTTAATTGCCTCGTTAAAACTTCGCCCGGAAAATCCCATAGGGACAAAACTTGAACTAAAGAAAAGAGTGCAATATTAAGAAAACTTAGAACATAGATGGAATCGAATATGTTGCCTCATTAAAACCTTGACAAGGAAACCCGGTGGGAAAAAACCTTGACGAAGGGAAAAGAGTACAACGTGACGAGATGCAAGTAAAGTTGATCGATTTGCATATGATCACTTTGCTCGATTGAAGTTGACTAGTTGCTTAGCGCAACTCTAAGAAGAGAAAATCCTCGTGGGATAGACAATAGCCTTAGGTGGGGGCGTTGCATTTTGATTTGGTGTCGTCGCAATGCATTTTGATAAGCGTCATGAACATATGGGCTTCCATTCCAATAAATGTTCAATTGGACTTTGGTAGATATGAAAAGTTTAAAAATATACATCGGAAGGGGTGAGTATGGGCCGGTATGGACCGGTTTTCACCTCAACCGCATCCAATCCAATACACTACGGATTTTAAATTTGGCATCCGCATCCAATCCAGCATCCAACGGTTCGCATCCAATGGATGCACGGATGAACGGATGAACGGATTGGGTGCGGATAATCCAATGGATTTGTGTTAGTTAAAATTTATAATGAAAAAAAATAATAAAGTTTTGTAGTGATAAAGGTGAGAATGATAGAGAAAGAGACAGAGGCAGGGAAAGAGGAGGATTTCATTCATACGAATTCTCTCGGTTACAAGGATAGATTATCCTTTATATACATGGAAAAGGGAAACCCAAAGACTTCCGTTTTGGACCGCACATCCATGGGCATGGGCCTTCAACACTCCCCTTGTGCGGTTCAATAATGGAACTCCCGGATGTAGTGCCACATATAGTGCTTTGAATGTAGTTCTTCAAATGTCGTTCTCTCCATGATGACTTGTGCTTCTAAATCAATTGCTTTACTAAAACTTTGACAAGGAAAACTCGGTGGGATAAAACCTTGGTACAACTCTTCACATGCAATACTTCACATGTTGTCTCGTATTTTACATGTAGTTCATCACATGCAATACGATCTTCAAAGATCGACGAAGTCTAAGTTAATTGCCTCGTTAAAACTTCGCAGAAAATCCCATAGGGACAAAACTTGAACTAAAGAAAAAGAGTGCAATATTAAGAAAACTTAGAACATAGATGGAATCGAATATGTTGCCTCATTAAAACCTTGACAAGGAAACCCCGGTGGGAAAAAACCTTGAAGAAGGGAAAAGAGTACAACGTGACGATGCAAGTAAAGTTGATCGATTGCATATGATCACTTTGCTCGTTGAAGTTGACTAGTTGCTTCGCAACTCCTAAAGGCGAAAAAATCCTCGTGGGATAGACAATAGCCTTAGGTGGGGCGTTGCATTTTTGATTTGGTGTCGTCGCAATGCATTTTGATAAGCGTCATGAACATATGGGCTTCCATTCCAATAAATGTTCAATTGGACTTTGGTAGATATGAAAAGTTTAAAAATATACATCGGAAGGGGTGAGTATGGGCCGGTATGGACCGGTTTTCACCTCAACCGCATCCAATCCAATACACTACGGATTTTAAATTTGGCATCCGCATCCAATCCAGCATCCAACGGTTCGCATCCAATGGATGCACGGATGAACGGATTGGGTGCGGATAATCCAATGGATTTGTGTTAGTTAAAATTTATAATAAAAAAAAATAATAAAGTTTTGTAGTGATAAAGGTGAGAATGATAGAGAAAGAGACAGAGGCAGGGAAAGAGGAGGATTTCATTCATACGAATTCTCTCGGTTACATGGATAGATTATCCTTTATATACATGGAAAAGGGAAACCCAAAAGACTTCCGTTTTTGGACCGCATCCATGGGCATGGGCCTTCAACACTCCCCCTTGTGCGGTTCAATAATGGAACTCCGGATGTAGTGCCACATATAGTGCTTTGAATGTAGTTCTTCAAATGTCGTTCTCTCCATGATGACTTGTGCCAAATCAATTGCTTTACTAAAACTTTGACAAGGAAAAACCCAGTGGGATAAAACCTTGGTACAACTCTTCACATGCAATACTTCACATGTTGTCTCGTATTTTACATGTAGTTCATCACATGCAATACGATCTTCAAAGATCGACGAGTCTAAGTTAATTGCCTCGTTAAAACTTCGCCAGGAAAATCCCATAGGGACAAAACTTGAACTAAAGAAAAAGAGTGCAATATTAAGAAAACTTAGAACATAGATGGAATCGAATATGTTGCCTCATTAAAACCTTGACAAGGAAACCCAGTGGGAAAAAACCTTGACGAAGGGAAAAGAGTACAACGTGACAGATGCAAGTAAAGTTGATCAGTTGCATATGATCACTTTGCTCAGTTGAAGTTGACTAGTTGCTTCGCAACTCCTAAGGCAGAAAATCCTCGTGGGATAGACAATAGCCTTAGGCGAAATTACATTCCGGTGTTTGTTGTTGTCTCATTAAAAACCTTGCCGAGTAACAAAACCATGTGGGAAAAAATCAACCTCGATGAAGGAAAATAGTTCAACACACCATTAGATGCTCCCCCGATGTCGAGACAATTTTCGTTAGTCTAATGTAGTCAAAAGGAGTTTGTCACACTTTACTTTGGTGACTTGAATGTTTATAAGACCATGTTGTTGATTCCTGAAGTTACGTTGCTTAACACACTATCGCGTTTCATTTCATATATTTTCGAAGAATATCAATGCGATCTTTATGTCTTCAATGTTCAACATACTTGATGCCTTTAGTGTTGTCTCGTTAAAAACCTTGTCGAGTAACAAAACCCTTTGGGAAAAACTATTCTCGATCGAAGGGAAAAAGAGTACAACACATCTTCAATTTCGAAGTAAAATATGTCGACATCATATCCTTGGATCCTCCCCCTGATGTCGGCATCTCCCCCTGATTACTTTCAGAGTTGTTCCAAACAGTTCCTTTAGTCATGTATTTTTCGAAACTGAATATTGTAAATGACTTAGTAAATAGTCTACCATACCTTCCCTTGATTACTTTTGTTGGAGAAGAGATTATTGTTCCTTCATAATCAACAACTTTTGGATTGCACTTTCATTAGCATTCCTTTTTATGTCTTTGTAGGGATAAAACAAATTTAAGTCAATGGTTACTTTTAAGTACATGATTACATTCACTATACCATTCCAATGACGTTGCGTTGGCGCGGAGCTATATCTAGCTAACAAGTTCCCTGAGGATGTAAAATTTAATCGAGTACATTATTATACTAAGTACAACAATGCGTATATTGTACTTAGATATGAGAATTTGATCTCCCAATACATCTTCGTCATCTTCCTTTAGACGAAATGGTCACTTACTTACATTTGAACCTCGACTAATCGTGGGAGTGCTATCAGGATGCATGTCTTTGTTAAATTGCTTGAGAACTTTAGACATATGCAAACTGGTGGAATAATATACCACAAGCTCAAAGTATTCTATCGAGCTTTCCCCAGATTTTTCATCTCAAATTCGGATTTCAAATAGCTTTTAAGGTATCTTATTACATCAAGAGTACCCATCATGTCTATACCATCGACATACTTTCTTGTGAATACGCAAGGAAAAATAACTTACTTGTCTATCCCCTCCAAATCAAATAGCCACTTAGACAGGTATACCACATCCGCCTGATTGATATCTATAAGTGAGCGTTCTATTTAACTGTAAACGCACTCTGTGGTTTAGAGTTACTTGATTTAGGTAACAAAAGGCTATCAAGTACTTTTTGTAAATATCTTCTGCTCTTGATTCTTTCAGAGATACGTAACAACCACATACATATGCTGCATTTCAAATCCTTTTGAAATTACCAAGCTAACTAAGTAGCGGAACACTATAAAGTTCATTACAAGAGAACAATTCCAGGGCTTTGTGAGAAACCTCGCGCCACAAGGCGAGTCTTTATACTTTAAGACTGCTTTCTTCTCATTATGCTTTGTGACAAATTAATCATGTATGTCCAATAGGCTTTACACTTGGTTGGTTAGCACTACCACACCAAATACATGTATATTTGTCAAAGAACCAAGTTCTACCTGGATTGTGTAGGCCAAATATGCTATTTATTTGAAATTATTCAAAATAAAGCATGGTTCGATCTCATTATGCTCTACTTCTAGAGCAACTATTTATGGATTATATCATCATTGCACGCATGATCCTTCCATTGACTCATGTGCATTCTCATAATCCGTCAGGATTTCATTGTTCTCTAGAATCATTTAAAACTTCGGAGCGTCCTCCAGTATTGATTCATGGACATAGTCAGAGACAATCAAATGAGATGATTTCATTAATGATACAAATTAGGTTGTGCCTTACTCATCTACTTCCTTTATAGGTGAGCATTGATCGAACCTGGTGGTCTCTCCATCTTCCTTTATGGAGCCACAACCTCAACTACACTTCCACCAAGTGTAGTTGCAACACCTTAGGCTATGGTGTACCCCATACTAAGGATTTCTAACCTTGCAGGAATATTTGCAGCTGGTATGTGTGATCTTGTCACTTTACCGACATCAGTGTACATTCTGAAAATCGATTATTCTTTGTCACTTCACATTTACATTTGTGGAGTACAAGAATCAATATGAGACACAGTGGGGACACACCACAACAATTCCTGTCGCTCTCTTAGAAAATACTTTTCTTATCTCCCCCTAACGACGGGAAGATTGTCTAATTAAAATGACAACCGAAAAATCTAGCGGTAAGAGATCTCCCCGCCAAAGGTTTTAAAATGCGGATAATTGTTGGGAACTCATTTCCAACATAACTATTTAATGATTTTGAATACCCATCATAGTACGATGTGGAGTCGTAATGGCACATATATAGTGCAATCAAAAATGCGTAAGAACACAAATGTCAGGCTTAAATCCAGTTACCAACTGGTACGCATAAAAAGGTTGACTAATATTAGGTTCTAAAACGAATTAAGTAAAGATGCGTTAATATTGTAAATTCCCCAAGCAGTTAAAGGTAGGTTTGTACGCATAACCATGCCTTAGACACCATCTATAACCTTTGATGATAGCCTTTGCGAGACCTTGGGGTATAGGATACTCTGCATTGATCCTATTAAACATGCAATAACCATCAAGTCCTTTTGATGTACACTCACTAGCATTTACAAGGGGTGGTGAGCCCTTACATGTAAAATATGTGCTAGTAGTTTTCCAAACGCAAATTTCTTGGGAACTACATTTAGTCCAAAATGTCAAAACATTCACCAGATCCACAAGTCACTTTAATGGTCCGCATTCTGCATGAATATTTTTTCTAAATTTCACCTTGTTTTCTTTGTAATATGGATTGTTTACCATTTGCATCTTAGGATGGTCTCAATCCTGTTTTACTGAAGACTTTGTGAAATAAGTGATATGCTTTCTTATTTAAAAGCATAATGGGAGGGAGGAGGGGGTTGTGCATCTGGTCGTTTAGAAAAACACTTATTGAGAGATATGCCGTTACTTTGCATTATGTCAATCTTTTTCCCGTTGTATCGTCCACTCAAACACATCGATGTACGTATGAGTCCTTTCAAAACGAAACATCATGTCACAACCAAAGTGCCTTTATGGTTATGTCAAAGTCTGTATGAGTCAATTTCCAACATTTCATCGTTGGAATCAATATGGATTCAATAATCCAAATTAATACTATAGTGATTTACATTTCACTAAATTGACTCATTAGTCTCTCTAAAGTATGTTTCCTTCCAAATACTTTAGTGACTATAAAAGATGCAATCAATTACATTATCATCACAGTCAGGTTCCACATGATATCCATTTGCATGGGTTTCTTTGGAATTTAACAAGGTGTGATTATCCCTTGGTACATGTAGAGATACTGTGAAGTCTTTGTTCTATCTTGAAAACAAATTTTGAGTAGTGCTGCTCTCGATGATCCAATCCTCGTAGTCATATTAAAAGGAAATAGTTCAACAACTAGTTTAAATTCCTTAAGATGGTGCGAGGGAAAACACTATCTATTAGACATTGAGTATTGAGATATTAAATAAGTGTGTGGCCTTGTTAGTAACAAATGTGAGATTCAACTCAATTACTTTAGAGTGAATGTATGTTACGTTTCATCCAGATATATCTCAAGTGCTTTAGAGAATTTATGTTTCTTGGGAATTGTGTACTTTTCATTCCATAAGCACAGATATTGGATCTAGTTCAATTAAATAGTCAATTGGCCAAGCAAAATTCTTCTTTTCATTAAAGTTGATGTCTAAATTATGACCTTCATGGTACCCGCATTACATTGCTTGTACCAATACCGGTAAGAAGACTATTCCAAACTCTTTGGTGAAGCTAGAATCACATCTTAGCTTCATCCCATGTTCAATTGATACCTGTACTTTGGTGTCATTACTGCTGGGGAAAAAAAAAATAAAATAAATTTTTTTTTTTCTCATGATATATATGTCCCTTTTCACATGCTTTATTTGGGGTCGGTACGTCTAACCCTCATTACTTTGGGGTTCTTTCCATTTTCATATTTTTTTTTTTTTTTTTTTTTTTGCTACATTTAGCTTAATTTGAGAAATTTCTTTATCTCAACAGGCCAAGAGAATCTCACTATACATGTCAACCAATTACTTTAGGTTGATATATTACTAAAAAAAAATAAAATTAATTCTCTTGTTGTCATACTTCAACATATACCGGTTCGTTAGTATTATGAAAGAAGTATAAAAATGGAAAAAAAAAAAAAAAATCTTACTCATATCACTTTTTGTGAGTCCTTCCACAAAAGTTGAGATTCGTGTGCTTTTAACTACAACATAACTTTGTTGAAGCTACTGATTATAATACAATAATCTAACAAATGGATGTCATCTCACTGGACATTCATGCTCGGGGGTAAAAAAAAAATAAATCATGAATGTTTAAATTTTCTTCAAAGCATAAGGGATATACATTTTCCACATCAAATAGATAACGGTTCTCAGGTACTTCTGAGCCCTCCAAAAAAGAATAACTAAAAGAAGTTATATTTGAATCATCGTAGTCATATTTGAGTCCCAATTGTAACCCGTCGACAATGTCAATAATCAACAATTCTTATTGGATGATCATTAATTAACGTCAAAAATTAAGTGAATGACCATTAGTCAGTGGATGACCATTAATTCAGAAATGAAACGGCACTACTGTTTCACAAAAAATTTAATACAACATGCATGCACTATACATTATTAAAACCCACGTTACAAATAATAAAACTTTAACAAATATAGACCAGCACATTAAACTAACAGAGCAAGGACTAGGGGTGAGCATGGGCCGGTATGGACCGGTTTTCGCCTCATCCGTATCCAATCCATTGCACTACGGATTTCAAACTTGGCATCCGCATCCAATCCATATCCAACGGATTTGCATCCAATGGATACACGGATGGACGGATTGGATGCGGATAATCCAATGGATTTGTTTTAGTTCAAATTTATTGTAAAGAAAATAAAGCTAACACAAATGACTCCTTATAAAACGTACATATCCTATATATGTATACAAACATAAAAATGTCATGTACAACACCCCAAGCAAACATCTTAAAAATTCCTAAATGATCCATAGTATTTTCTAGAACTATATAAATGACCTTAATTTAACGGATATGGATGTCCAACGGATTTTCAAGGTTACATCCGGGCCCGATCCGTTATCCGTTGGATTTCAAAAATTCCATCCGCATCCAACCCATTAACGAACGGTCTGGGCATCCATCCGCAAATGAACGGTTGGTCCCGGTTAAATCCGCGGATTACGGGCCAAATGCTCACCCCTAGCAAGGACACACATCTTGCACAAGAAAATATATTAAAAGAAAAAAAATACAAGTTTGAAAAACGACAGAAGTTTGATCCTAGAAAAGAAAATGTCCGAGCCTTTGTAAAGGGTTAAAAACAAAAATTGATCTCAACCATACAGAAAATTACATGATGTCCCAAGAAATTAATTAAATATATCAAATACATAGCCCAACATCATAAACATAAAACACTAAAATATGGCTGCCCATAGCTTGTACAATATGTAAATATTTTTTTTTTCTTTTTTTTTTTTTTACAAAAACATGTGTTTTCAAGCAGTAATCCTACATAATCAAGCATAGCATGGCAAACAGTTCGCACGGATGAATCAGACAAACACTACAACAAAAATGAAAAATATGGGTACACGAATGATATATCCACCTTGGTCAGGGCTATTATGAGTTAGGAAAATGTTTCAGGAAAGAAAAAAAAAATCAATGTATATGGAAAAGAATACAAGGGAATACGGATATGACATAGTTAGCGTACACTATTTTGAATCACGAGAATCAACAAATAGTAAAAAAATATTATTCAATCAATCACAAATCATAAGATTCATAACACACAGACAAGAATATATTATTAAAAATATTGTTTGTATAGGACAAATTAAGTATATACACATAACAATGAATCATACGTCATGTTCCAAAATGAGAGAGAAAACTAATTAGGGTAAATTCTTGTCCATTAGAGGTAAATTAAGCAGAAATCGGAGAGAAAAGAAGGAAAAAAAAAATGATAATCACATCCATGCTTTTGACATCTAATCTAATATCATGTTATGTAACACACAAATTGAAAAGAAAACGTTCAGGTATACCTCCAACGTGTTTGATTAAAATTGAAATCCCAAATAAGATGAAGATTCCTAGAAACGGTACTCGATGAAGGAGACCGAATAAGATGGAGATTCCTAGAAACGGTACTCGAAGAAGGAGATCGGCAAAACAGATATCGAGCTTTCTGATATAGTACTATTCACTGGTTTGATGATAACCGAGAAAAAAATTATATATTTTGCGGCTTGGTTAGAGTATCGTGTCTGATAACGTTTTGTAGTGATAAAGGTGAGAATGATAGAGAAAGAGACAGAGGCAGGGAAAGAGGAGGATTTCATTCATACGAATTCTCTCGGTTACATGGATAGATTATCCTTTATATACATGGAAAAGGGAAACCCAAAAGACTTCCGTTTTGGACCGCACATCCATGGGCATGGGCCCTTCAACATAAAGCCTATATAGATGACTTCTTATAGAACTTACATATTTTATATATGTATATAAATATAGAAGTGCCATGGACAACACTCCAAGCAAACACCTAAAAGTTTTAAAACTATCCATATATTTTCTAGAAGCTAATATAAATGCCCTTAATCTAACGGGTATGGATGTCCAACGGATTTTCAATGTTGCATCCGGGTCCAATCCGTTATTCGTTGGATTTTAAAAATTCCATCCGCGTCCAACCCATTAGCGAACGGTCCGGGCATCCATCCGCACAAATACGGTTGGTCCCGATTAAATCCGCGGATGACGGATAAAATGCTCACCCCTAGTGGAACTAAGAAACGGAAAACCTTCAGGCCAAGCATCGATTCCAATAAATGTTCAATTGGGCTTTGGTAGATGTGAAAAGTTTAAAAATATACAATGGAACTAAGAAACGAAAAACCTTCAGGCCAAGCACTATGGTGAGCGATTTCGCTTCGCTATAGCTTAATTGTAGCGAAATCCAATTACTATGGTCTTCCGTGTCGCTTAAACGTAGCGATATCACTTGGCTACAATTTAAAGTTAATCACATCTGATGCGGCTTTTATAGTTTCCGTGTGCTTTTTAATTTTTACGGAAACTCAGTATCCGTTTGCCCGTTGAGATGGATACTCAGTACCTGTGACATACTATACGGAAACTGAGTTTTTGTTTCGTAAAATTTATTTGTTTAACCTTTTTTTCGGTTACACTCCTCTCACACCCGATCGTAGCTATCTATCATTCTTATTGGCTCTATTTCTCTGTCGTCGGATCCTAATGTTATTTTTTCCAAAATTTGCGGAAAATGTGTATAAATACAAACTTATTTTGGCGAAGATCATAATTTGAGTTACCTCCCCTACAGAGATTAAATTAGCAAAACCTCCTTACGTTACATATTCCGTCCAAAACTAGTTAGCAGAGTCAGCAGCTTTGTACAGGTGGACCAAATTCGACACGTAGATGCTTACTTTCCTAAAATACCCTCACATATAAAACAAAAAACTGTACCCATCAGACACGTGGAGGAAAAAGTACCAAAACATCTGACGGTTCTGCATTAATCTAGATAATGGATGGCGTAGATTCGTCACCGTTTAGGTAGCCGTTTAGAATGTAACACGTGCACCTCCGTCTCTACTACCCCTCCATAGAACAGTAATAGACATTAAAGAGAGAAAAAGAAAGTTAATTAGTTTCAGAGAGAAAAATCCCCAAATTTTTGTGAGAAGAGAGTTTAGGGTTTATCGAAGAGAAGAAGAAATTGACCGAAGTGAGAAGAACTGGGTTACTATTTCTTGCTATTTCATATGTTATGTTTTCTAGGGTTTAATCGCGATGAATCAAAACCGGAGACGATTGTGAGTATTTTTTCTCTTTTTTAGGGTTTATGTTCTTTCAATTCCGTTTTCGTTTTAATGATTCGATATTTGATTATGGGTTTGATGTCATGCATGTTGTTCTTGGGTCTTTATTATTATCCTCTGATTTAGGGTTTTTTTATATGCTTGATCGATTGGAGAAGTTATCTGTTTGTGAGGTGATAGTTGAGAAGAGGGATCCTCTGATTTGATATAGTGTAGGAATTGGGTTTTTTGGAAATGATTTGTAATAATTTCATTTATAATTTTTGTATTTTACCCATGCTCTGTTTTTTTCTTCTTCTAGGGTTTATGGGATTGGTTTTTTATAGAATTGAACATTTATAGTCTGTTGCAGTAATGTTGTTGACTCTGGTGATTAATTTAGGTTTTTGGTTATGTTGCAGTAAAAGTGTTGTGTATGGTATTAAAATTTTCTATTTACACTATTGTTGATGGTGGATTTTCATTTAAGATTAAAATTGTAAAAAAAACCAGAAAATCATGCGCTGACATCTTGTAAAAGATAAAGCCATTAATAAGTGTTGGATACTCCTTCACTTTACTAATTCACCTAGAATGGAGCATGTGGCAACAATCCCATTATGTGAATACATGAAATTCATCCGAGGTTGGAGCATGTAGCAACAATCCCATATACCCCCGGAATTTCTAGCATTATTAATTAATGCGCAATCAGCCTTGTATTTCTCTGGTACTCATTATCGGTGCGGCATGACGATCGAGTGTTGCTCTGTAAGAGAAACACGAACCTCCAAGCAATATAATGAAACCATGTACGAAGTACCCGTACAGGCAGACTCTCGGTGTGTTATACTAGCCCGATTGAGCCCCTCTCGGTGTGTTATACTAGCCCGATTGAGCATCCGGACTGACCGTATCAGTCCGCAAATGATCACAGTCATCCAACTCCACAAGCATGATTGGATGACCCGATCAATTCCATCACCCCAAGCGGTATGGAATATCAATCTGCCGAACCAACGCGGACCCGCACGGTCGGCCTTCCCCAAAAGATTGTCCTAGCTTGCCAAAAACGTCCAAACCAGAGCAAAGATGGACGGAAAACCCTAAATTAGGGTTTGCGGCATATCACATGTGTCGCAAAACAGTCTCAACCATCCATCTTCGCGGTATAGATGGAGGGTGTAGATGTAGATTCAAAGGGCCCGAGCATATCAACACAATCACCGTGGGCCCGCCTACACACTGACCAATCGGTCGGGACCAACCATGGTTGGTCATCCCGATTCGTATCCCGAATCAAGCATTGACGCACGGCCTTGAAACCCAAAATTAGGGTTTTGAGCATCACAAGCGTTCATCTTCTCCGGCACGAATGGAGGGTCCCAGATTAGATTAAACAGGTCCGGTCATACCAGCATGACCACCGTGGGCCCATCTATCTCCTCACGTGGTCGGCTAAGGCATATCATGCCTGGCTATTCCAAAACGCACGCCCAAACTAGCGTGGTCACACATCCCAAACCGCAAACTGATCTCGACCGCTCAACTTCGCCGGACGATTTGGATGGCTCAGATCACGTTTTCATGGGATATTCGAGTGTAGGCGTGAACACCAGCCTACCACCTTCACACTGCACCGATCGGCCAAGACCGACCAAGATTGGTCATCTTGGAACGTGCGCCCGAAGTGGGCGTGACGCGCGCTTTTGCGGCACCGGATTTTGTCGCAAAATCGATCTCAACCACTCCTCTTTGCCGGTCAAATTGAGTGTCCTAGATCGCGCCTTTATGGGACAGAGAGGTACGGACGTGTACACCGGCATGCTGTCTACACGCATGCCCGGTCGGTCCTTTCCAAAACCCTTCCCATGCTTGGTTTCGACCAAGCTAAAGAGTGATGCCTGCGCACCTCTTCAAAACCCCGATTTCACCAACGGTCGCATATGAGTGTCTCAAAGATCATCTCATCCGTCCAACTTCACCGGTTTGGTTATACAACCCTGGTCAGGAGTTAATTGGTCAGTGAAGCGTCATGGTAATCACCACCCGTCACTTTACCACACCATAATGCAGTGCCTGCATAAAATACACATGATACTTCACAAGTATCAACTTCCTGAATAACGCAGTTATTCAATTTAGCATTACATGCTACCTTTTGTGGGTCCCACGATCCACACATTCCAGACATCAATCATGTCACAAACTGGGGATACATACTGGGGTATTGGTCTCAGCGGTTTATAGCGTGCAGCGTGCAACGCGCCATCACAAGAACGTGTTAGGAAGTCATGGACGGTTAGAGATGACAGGAGAAGTGTGCAAGACTGGTCGTGTAACACCAACACACACCTCCACTACTCCATCACTCCACTTCCTCCACTTCCCACGAAAGATGTGAATAAGGCTCAAATGACTTGTATAAATAGGTTCTCCTCCCTATTTTCAAAACAGGAGAAAAAACAACACAAGTCCAGACGAGACAGAAACCAAGTGTTAATACAAAACGTATTCAAACACCCAGAGCCTGCTTGCATCGATCGTAAGCCTGCTCACCTTTCTGTTACAAGTCATAAGCAAGCCAACACCTTCACAATCTCAACACCTTCTTCGCTTCCTCCCTAAGATCAATCCCATCTCCTTCACTTTGTGACCGAAAACAAGTCCTGAAACGGCCATTTCTTGGTTTAGGCCGACTTGCACAGATTGATTTCCGAATCTACAAGCACTCACCGCGCAGTGCATTTGTTTAGGGTTTAGATTCATTCCTCATCCACACACCCCAAATTACCAAATCCGACAGGAATAGTTTTCACCCATAAACAATTGGCGACCACAGTGGGAGGTTAATCTCTCGGTTGTAAAGTCAATTTCTTCAAAATCCGATTCAATTTTATCAATTTCAAAAAGGGTAGATCTTAGGACCAATTCAATCATCAATCCATTTCAAAGTGGTAGAACTCAGGTCTGGATCAGCAATCAATTCTGATGGAGCTAGTGTGGATAACACTCCCGTGTCGATGTACCGCTCGGTGGAGCTACCGTGGTCAATACATCTTATGGAGCCGTCACTTCTACCACCAGTGCCAGCGTAGCAGGAGATGTTCCAGTAAGTGTAACACCTCCCATCACCAGAGCCAGAGCAGCCGCAGATCCCATCATCTCATCAAGTGTAACACCTCTGGTAGTCACCAGAGCAACAACTTCCACTCCTTCATCAGGACGAGGAGCCGGAGGGACGAGAGGAGGACCATCCCCCATTACCATTGCAGACTTGATGGAGAAGCAGGAAGTTCTTGCTAAGACTCAAATGGATATGGCCGCAACTCGTAAAGAGGTACTCACTTTCCTTAAAACTTTAACCGAACGATTGCCACAAGATTCACGGCAACCCTTGAGTCGGCAAGAGATGCATTCAATACACCCGAGCAAAAGCGCTTCCACTCGGACCCACAGGAATGAAGAAACTCATGTTGCTCCCGAACGCCCAAGGGAGAGGGGACCATCCTTCCAACTTCATCACACGCGAGGATCTGGAACGACTTCTCCAAAACCGAGGAAAAGGGGACCGAACGGATGTACACCAACATCAGCCACCGTACCCTCAAGATGTACAACGAATTCCTCTTCCAAGAGCTCTCCCCGCTCTCCTCTACGACGGTGACTGGTAATGCTCGTGAACACGTCTCTCGATTCTTGGAATCCTTGGGGAACATGAGTACAATCATGTTCTCGCCCGAAAGAATTCTCGAAGTCACTTACGGGAGGGCGTACACTGTACAACAACATCGCACCTAACAAAGATATCCAATTGGAGCGAGATGGTCGGTGCTTTCTACGAAAGTATTTCTTCGTGTCTAAACAGATCACCTTTTCAGATCTAGGAAGAATTCTTCAGCGGAACAACGAGCATCCCAACGACTTCGTCAAAAGGTTTAGAACCCAAGCGCTAGATTGTCACGACCCGAATGTCACCGAACGACAATTGGTGGAGTTTTGCATCAATGGGATGATACCCATATACCGCGCTCTGTTAGAGAATCTGGGCTTTCAGACGTTCTCTGAACTCCATGAAGCTGCCAAACGTTTAGCAACAACTACACCAGCACTGATAGAAAGAACCAGAGTTGTTCGAAGTGAAGATTCACGTGAAAGTCGAGGAAGCAGGCGTCTCACGAACAAGCAATACAACACTGGCCCTTCTGTGAGTGTAGTGGGCGGAGGAGAAAAAAGGAAAGCTTCAGCGACGGAACAACAAACAAAGCGGGCATCCCCGGCACACAAGATTTCGTCTCGAAAAGGAACGGACAAAGCTCCTGCACAAGACACCGAAGACACAGGTTTTCCTTTCCCCATGGATGAAGTGATAGAACTCTTGGAAGCGTGGATCCAAGACGATGTCGTCAAGCTTCCTCCTATCAGGCGTCCTCCAACTGAGAAAGACATGGCAGATCCCAAATACTGTTGCTACCACAGATTCGTACATCATCCAACCAAAGATTGTAACAGGTTGAAACAAATATTCAGGGAAAAGATAGAGACACGGGAACTCCAGCTTGGAAACGAAGGTGTTCGTAGAGACCCTCTCCCTATCAGGAACTGCATGATTTCTGGGGATTCCGTTCGCAAGACTGTACAATCTATGATGGAGCAATTGTGTGAAATCTTGTACTTTTCCAAAGGGCAGCGTCAAGACATATTTACGGCCCTCTCAAACACGTTGTGTCGGCGGCGTTTGTATCCGTAAGCGGTCCGGGAACCCCGTCTTTCCCGAAGGACGTGAGCAAGGAGACTGGGGACTCCTAACTGTAACTCGTTTGAGAGACATTAAGTTCGATAGCGCGTTGATTGATACGGCTTCCGAATTTAACATCATTACTGTCAAGACCTTGAGAGCGGCCAAGATTTCAAAGCAGGAAGCTACCCGTCAACTGTGGTTAAAGATTCAGAAGGAGAACTCAGAGATGCATATGGATATATCGATCTTGAAGTCAAATTGGGTGATGCCTCGACACAAACAAAGTTCTACATAGTCGAAGATCATCCCAACTACGACATGATCTTAGGACGCTCTTGGATGCATGACAACAAAGCAATACTAGAAGTATGTCCTCTACCGGTTTCAATACCTGAAAGAATCTCCAACACGCCTTCGGACTCGATGGTCTGTCTGCAGTGCCGCACCAAAGAACTTGCCAATGTGACACAACTTCCTGGAGAGAGCCTGCCAGCATACATTGAAAGGTTCCGATCTCAAGTAAGTCTCATCACGCAACCCTCTTCACAACTTACCGCCCTCCATTCTGACAAGTCCTGGGGACTGGCTCCAACCAACAAACCAACCTTGGCTAAGAGATGAGAATGGGAGGCCGGCCCCTTCAAATAATTTATCAGGAGTCTAGAAGCTGTCTTGATCAAAGACGACAAAACCAAGACCCCGATGTCAACACGCCCAAACCCGTTTGGAATTGGGGACTTAGTGACGAAGACAAACGCATTCAAGGTCGGAAGCATTACAGTGAGGATGGCTACCTCACCCGATTCAACCACCGAGAAGGAGGATGAACCATACCTGGTAGCAGATGTCATCCTGGGCGGCTACTGCAAACTCATCAACGCTGACAAGCTAGAAGGCGTAACAATTCACTCACGATGGCTCAAACCCTACCGTACTTAAGACGATGTGCTATCACTTTCCAGCATCCTACACGCTTTAAGACGCTGTACTACTTCCTCCGGCGTATTTCCCTTTACAACTTCACATCATATTTTTAATTCCTCTAGAGAATGATTGCAATACTTGCATTCATAATTAGGGTTTCAATTTTCGATTTTCAAATTAATTGAAGTGTTATTTCCACCTGAGAACCTCTTTACCCCTAAAGACACAAAACCCATCCTAAATCAACCCACTAGAGCAGGTCAGGAAGAAACCTAGACAAAAACATCCCGAAAAGAGTTGAGGGAAAAGACATGCGCGGGAAGGGAAGAAGCTTTGATCCACTCACCCCAAAAGGCCGGAAAATCTTGTATCAGGAACACAGGTCCGTAGGCATTCCATTATGGCATTATTTCTTTTATCACAAATAATTACGTGTGAAGGCGCACCCTTGCACCCGAGAAGGTTCAATTGCAGTCTTGACAAAGGGTTATAAAAAAAAAAAAAAAAACTTTATTCAAACAATCAAATAGAAGAAAACCTTGAACTCGGCTGCCACTGAGTACAAGGAAGATGTTCAAATATACAGAATATACTTGGAAAGCGGAAAAAGAAGAAAAGAGGTTTTAATCGCCAAGAGGGTCGACATTGCATGCACCACCGTTAGGTTCTGCTTCAGCGCCATCACCTGTTGATGCTCCTCCCTTCGGATTTACATCAACTTCTGCATCAGACATCTCCACAGCAACGCACTCCATCCCAACATTCTCAGCGGGAGCATCAAAGGACACGGCAACATTAGGAGTCGTGCCGATTGCTTTCAAATGTTCAGGTTCGTCTGTGTCGGAATCAAGAATTATCACGCCGTCCTGGATCGGGTAATCACACTTATCTTCATTCAGAGGTCGTTCATGCTCAACCCTCCGCCTCTTCAACCGCGCTGCATATCTCTCTGCCCTTGCGCTTACTAGCGTTTGCAACCGCGCTGCTTCTTCGCGCCTCTTCAACCGCGCTGCTTCTTCGCGCCTCCACTGCTCCTCCATGTCAATCGCAGCTGAAAGCGCACAGATGCGTCCCCTGGCAATACACAGGTGCAGAATAGACATCCCCTGTATAGCACGGCCGACTTCACGAAGTGGAAGATCGATCTTAGCCATTACTTCTTCATGCGCATGGGTTTCAGGCTTGTCAACTTCGAAGCTTCTTTCTGGAGAAGCGACAGAATGATCGTCCACCGCTTCCATGATAAACTGCAAAGGAGAAGAGATTATGAGCACACACAAAATCAACAATCAATCGATCATTCAATCAGGAGATCAGATAAGTGCAGAGCAGTACATGAGATATAGAATAAACGACTGCGTGAGATGATTCTTTATAATCTCGCAAGTCGACAGAATCCCAGGAGAAAAGAAGTCTTTACTTACCATCTATAAAGGCTACCAATTCGGGATAGCAATCAACGATGCTTATCAGATACATTTGAGGAAAGTTGTGTGTGATGAAAGGGAGTACACCTGACCCAAGGAGGGACCAAGCTCGGATATACACAAGGGGAACCAAAGCGACTCACCAGGTCAAGTCCTGCTTCCTTCACAACCTTGATCGGGACCAACCGGTTCCCGTGGCAACGCCCGACGATGTCGGCCTATCCTAAATATATATTCACCTTAGCTTGGTCATTTCAATATACAAATTTCTCACCATCTCATGCCTACCCCACAATAGTGTAACCATTATGTGCTAGGCAGGGGACTTAATGTTGATGGTGGATTTTCATTTAAGGTTAAAATTGTAAAAAAAAAACCAGAAAATCATGCGCTGACATCTTGTAAAAGATAAAGCCATTAATAAGTACAGAGCAACACGAACCTCCAAGCATTATAATGAAACCATGTACGAAGTACCCGTACAGGCTGACTCTCGGTGTGTTATACTAGCCCGATTGATCCCCTCTCGGTGTGTTATACTAGCCCTTTTGAGCATCCGGACGACCAGATCGGTCCGGATATGATCACGATCATCCAACTCCACAAGCATGATTGGATGACCCCGGATCAATTCCATCACCCCAGCGGTATGGAATATCCACTGCCGAACCAACACGGACCCCGCACGGTCGGCCTTCCCCAAAAGATTGGCCTAGCTTGCCAAAAACGTCCAAACCAGAGCAGTATGGACGGAAAATCCTAAATTAGGGTTTGCGGCATATTACATGTGTCGCAAAACAGTCTCAACCATCCATCTTCGCAGGTATAGATGGAGGGTGTAGATGTAGATTCAAAGGGCCCCGAGCATATCAACACAATCACCGTGGGCCCGCCTACACACCTGACCAATCGGTCAGGACCAACCATGGTTGGTCATCCCGATTCGTATCCCGAATCAAGCATTGACGCACGGCCTTGAAACCCAAAATTAGGGTTTTGAGCATCACAAGCGTTCATCTTCTCCGACACAAATAGAGGGTCCCAGATTAGATTAAACAGGCCCGGTCATACCAGCATGACCACCGTGGGCCCATCTATCTCCTCACGTGGTCGGCCAAGGCATATCATGCCTGGCTATTCCAAAACGCACGCCCAAACTAGCGTGGTCACACATCCCAAACCGCAACCGATCTCGACCGCTCAACTTCGCCGACGATTTGGATGGCTCGATCACGTTTTCATGGGATATTCGGTGTGGCGTGAACACCAGCCTACCACCTTCACACTGTGATCGATCGGCCAAGACCGACCAAGATTGGTCATCTTGGAACGTGCGCCCGAAGTGGGCGTGACGCGCGGCTTTTGCGGCACCGGATTTCTGTCGCAAAATCGATCTCAACCACTCCTCTTTGCCGGTCAAATTGAGTGTCCTAGATCGCGCCTTTATGGGACAGAGAGGTACGACGTGTACACCGGCATGTTTGTCTACACGCATGCCTTGGTCTGGTCCTTTCCAAAACCCTTCCCATGCTTGGTTTCGACCAAGCTAAAGAGTGATGCTGCGCACCTCTTCAAAACCCCGATTTCACCAACTGGCCGCATATGAGTGTCTCAAAGATCATCTCATCCGTTCAACTTCACCGGTTTGGTTATACAACCCTGGTCAGGAGTTAATTGGTCAGTGAAGCGTCATGGTAATCACCACCCGTCACTTTACCACACCATAAGCAGTACCTGCATAAAATACACAAGATACTTCACAAGTATCAACTTCCGAATAACGCAGGTTATTCAATTTAGCATTACA
Organism: Papaver armeniacum; assembly: GCA_023531295.1. NCBI lineage: Eukaryota > Viridiplantae > Streptophyta > Magnoliopsida > Ranunculales > Papaveraceae > Papaver > Papaver armeniacum. Next base: position 6,755 of record JAJJWW010011595.1, on the reverse strand, counting down.
TGCTACCTTTTGTGGGTCCCACGATCCATACATTCCGGACATCAATCATGTCACAAACTGGGGGATACATACTGGTATTGGTCGGCGGTTTACAAGCATGCGGCGTGCAACACGCCATCACAAGAACGTGTTAGGAAGTCATGGATGGTTAGAGATGACAGGAGAAGTGGGCAAGACTGGTCGTGTAACACCAACACACACCTCCACTACTCCATCACTCCACTTCCTCCATGTAGTAGCGGGATTTCCCACACTACACCCCTCACTATATTTTGTAGATCTAAACCTTATTAATCACCTAAATATCAAATATAAGAGCTAGAAATTTAAATAGACACATAAGATTTTTTACGTGGTTCGATCAATGTGATCTACATCCACGGTTCTTCACTATGATTGTTGAGGTTACATAAGAATCACATTTACAATCTCCATTAATGGATATTTTGTAGAGCTCTAGATCTAATTATTTGGGGAAGAAGATGATAAAGAAAATAAATCTCTCTCTCAAAATATCTCTCTCCTCTTAAAAGTGTTCTCTTCTCCCTTATCCCTCTCTTTCTCTCTCCTGCTCTCCTCTTTATATAGTGTTTACATAGTGGATGACAGCTCACATACAGCTCATACTCTCGAGAGCTCTTTAATAACTCCGCAGGCTCTCGCTACCTTCTCGCGAGACATTCTCGCGAGCCCTTTAATAATTTAACAAGAGGCTCGCGAGACATTCTCTCGAGCCCTTTAATAATTTCGCAGGCTCTCGCTACCTTCTCTCGAGACATTCTCTCGAGTCTTGCTACCTTCTCTCGAGACATTCTCTCGAGTCTTGCTACCTTCTCTCGAGACACTCTCGCGAGTCTTGCTACCTTCTCTCGAGACACTCTCGCGAGTCTTGCTACCTTCTCGCGAGTTATGAAAAATAATGAATCTCGCGAGCTCTTCTCGCGAGTTAAGGAAATAATTGAATCTCGCACGCTAAGAAAATATGTTGTGCGATATTTGAATCCTACATCTTGCCTCTTTTTCCTTGAATATTGCTTGAAGAGCGATCTTTAAGGAAAAATCCGTTGTTGTAGTAATCTTTGGTCTTTGTTGATGAAGGAACGAGAAGAATCTTTGGACTTGAAAAGTACGTACTTGCCTCTATTCTTTTGCGAAGTTCCGAAGCTTTGAGAAGTATATATGAAGTATCGTTTCTTGAATTATGCGGAGTATGAAGTATCCTTGAAGAATATATGAAGTACTTAATCCTCGAAATATATATAAGAAGTATGAAGTATCCTTTGAGAAGTATATAAGAAGTATTGTGAATCCATCATACGAAACTCTCACTCCATGTTCTTTGCCTCATGCTATGCTCTATTCTTTCGCGAAGTTCTGAAACTTTAAGAAATATTAATCCTTGAAGTATAAGAAGTATTGCCTCTGTTCATGCGAAGTCATTATTCCATTTTTGGTGAGGATTCTTGTTGTTCATTGGTAAACATCTTCCTTGGAAATGATTCTTGCCGAAAATAAAGAACATTGCCGAGAAAATAAAGAACATAAAATGTTTTTCGGTAATCCATTGTTGCCTCTGTTCTTTATCTACGAAGGTAGAATCGTTGAAAAAGTGTTGAATGAGTGAGTTATTTCTTCGATCTTATCTTTCCTCTATCTCTGCGTTGTGCTCATGCGATAGTATAATCTCTTCATTGCTTTATGTTGAATTTTATCATTGCGACAAGATCGCGGGGACGTCTTTACATTTTCATGCAATGACCCATTGACCTTGCCTTATCATTTTTGTGTGGACTTCCAAGTTAGACCTCCCTAATTAGAGGTCCTCCCCTGCCACCTTTCATCGCGACAAAATCGCAGGGACGTCTTTACACTTGCATGTAAAGACCCATTGATCTTGCCTTATCATTTTTCAAGTATTTTTTGCCTCTGCAGGGATGTTTTGTTTGCGACAATATGACAGGCCTAAATATCCTTGCGAACATGGAGCCCCATGACATTGCCGTCTTGCGACGAAATCGCAGGACGTCCGTACACTTTCGTGTAAAGACCCATTGATCTCGTCTTACCCTCGCGTTAGTATTATTGCCTCTTCGAGGATCATTGCACAAATATGACAAGCCTAAGTCTCCTTGCGAAAACAAAGCCTCATGACATTTGCGTCTGTTTGACACTCTCCCTAATGGAGAGCGTCGCCCTTATCATCTCCCGGTTGCCCCTTCAAGGAGGCGAAACATCGGCCATACAAGACTAGCTCCTCCCATCCTGGTCTTAACAACAACCGGTTGTTTTTCGCGACCTCTTATCCCTTATACCTATAGGGTTTATGGTTACGAGACCGCACCCTAAGTGGAGTTTTCTTCGGGCGAGTGCAACATATGCCAAGACTTGCCAAGAATGGCCGGGGTAGGTTCATCCATCCCGGGCACTCTGCTCAACCGTGTACTACCTCGGCGCCTTGAGCATACACCGACTCCTAAGAAGAGACCCTCGGTCGCCCAACCAGGTATAACCTACATATATAGTTGGGAATCCAAGGTACCTCCTCGGGATAGGCTTTCATGGGCCCCAAATTTTCATGACTCGGGCTTCGGGAGCGGTGTAACCTTCCCCCCGAGCCATGTCGAGAGATACCCCCTTATATGACGCACTTTAGGTCTTACATTTGCCTCTACGAAATATCATTCGCGAACTAGGGTGTACGCCATAAAGGTTCGTCCCATTCACTCACTCAATCATTTTTGTCAATTCATTCAATCATTCATTTTTGATTATCTCTTCTCATTATCTTTGCGAAATTATCGCATGTCTTCATTCTTTCATTCATTTCTTCATTTCTCATTTCTTTCATTCATTCTCATAATATCATATCATTTGCGATTTGTCTTTGTTGTTGTCTCTTGGAAGTATATGATTTGCTTGAAATGTATGAACGTCGCATAAAATATAAATATCTCGCAGCAAAAAGAATTGTGGGAAATGAGATTTGAACCCTTGACCTGCCTCTTGTATATTCTCGCACCATACCAACTGTTCTAACCATTTCTTGCGAAATATGTCTGCGAAATAATCTCCCATTTTCTTCTTGCGAAATAACCAAATATGTTGCGAAGTAGATTAGCGGTTGTGGGTTGTGTGAAATAGCTTGGCTTGCTTTTAGTGGACCTGAGCGATTTGGGCTTGGACGTTGAAAGTGAGAAAGGTGAACCTTGGCGATGTAAGCATTTGCGAAGTTTTCATTATTATTGCAAATATTGGCAATGGAACACTCTGCGATCTATTAATTGTTCTCTTCATTTTGAAAGTATGTCCTGAAGAGTATAATACCGCACAACATATCTAAATTCCAAGGCTGCGATTTCCCCATCTACTCGCCCCGACTTTCTTTGTTCTTGGACTTTCCTTCAAGTTCTTCCCTTCTTCTTCTTCAGATCCATTAAATTCTCAAGAAAAATAAATTTATTGAGTTGAATGCAAACTAGGTATTGAGTCGAATCGAGCTGTTCTTGCAAAGTGGATCGATTGATGCAAATTGGATTGGTTGATCCGTGATATTGTAACTCATATTCTTGCTGTGACGAGATAGCTTTGTTGTATAAAATACATAAGATATCCTCTCCATTCGGCTATTTCTCCGCATACAAATTCGTGGTTACTTTCTTTCCTATGAGTTGTTTGGCGCTTTTACGTAATGAATTGTATAATGGCGCCTTCTCAAGTTGTTTCCTTCTCGCTATTTCTCTTTTGTTCGCAGAATTCGTTTGCATGAGATTACTATTCCCTCCATTTGCCATATTTGGTTCCTGCTGCTCATAATTAGTTGTTTACTTCGCTGATATATTATTTCTCTTCGCAACCTCTTGTACATATTATTTATTTTCTTCACGTTATAACTATTGTGGATCTTTACGCAATGCAAATTTCTTCCTTTACATATCCTCTCAATAATCTTCCTTTTCACCCTTAAAGTTTGCAAAGTATCTTGCGAAGTATCTTTGCATCATGAACATATTTAAAGTCTGCTTTCTTATTCTGTAGTCGAAGTGAACTTGTCTACTGCCTCTCTTTTCTTAGTGCATGCTGCTATATAGTTTTGCTTCTTCAAAGTCTGCTTTGCCAGTACTTCAAATTTTCCATTGTAATGTTATTTAGGTACCTGTGGTTCGTGACACAAACAAATAGTTGATCACAAAGGTTCTTATTTCAAGTGCATTGTTGCACGCGAACAAATCAGGATAATCAGGATTCAATTAAAACTATTATAATTTAAGAGATGAGTTAAGTATACTCCCTTCTAATGTATTTCTGCGATATGAAAGACTAAAGAAATCATTCACTTAGAAACTACTGATGACAATCAATGAGATTGAACTGATAGATTCGCAGGAACTATCATTTTCGCAAGTATCGATTGATTCAAACCAAGCTATTGCGACTAGATTGACCGTTGCGAACAGGATTAATTGACTTCTCTCCCACCGTGAATGTTCTTCGCAGGATATGAGTAGGGATTCTTTCATAGAACTGTTTCCAACATGCTCTTCCTTCAAGCTATATTCTTCTTTACTGTCAATGATTTCCCTTTTGTTTCTTTACGGAACTTCGCTACTTGCAGATCTCTTCCCCATCACACGGTAATGGGTATTCGTCTTACACAAATCTGTTTACAAGCGAAGCTTGATTGGAACTTGTTTTCGCTGTTTGGTTAATGGTTGTGTTGAACTTATAGTTATGAAGTTTTTGCTCCACTTTCTGAACTCTTCTTCGGATCATATATTTCACACTTGATAAGTTGCTTTGCTGTAATTATTGATAAGGAAATGATTCCTTCGTTGAAATGTTGGTTTGCTCGGATAGGCGAATTAGCGCTCTATACCGCAAATTATTGTATCAACGATTACGGCGAGTTGACTTGCTGAATCTGGTAATGAAGTAAATGAATATCTGTTTGCGAACGCTCGCAAGATAAATATTGTGAAGAAAGTTCCTTGTCTGGCTATAAGTTCGTCATTTCTGGTGATGCTTTGGCACGTGGATGATTAACTTTCTTGCTGTGAATTTTGCTGTCTTCGCCTGAGAATGAATTTGCACGTAAGTTGTTGGCCTCGTCTATATTTTCTCGCTCTACGCGATTATCTAACTTGCCACTCTTTTCTTCTTAGTTAGGTTTCCCTTCACGCCGTTGGCTGATAGTAGCTGCATCTCCTCGCCTCCATCTGATTTACTCTTTCAACTTATAAGCTTATGCCCGTAGAGGGGATAAACCAACCATCGTTGCAAGCAATCGATCATTGTTGATGAAAGTTCATGCATTTGCCGCCTATTTTCATTTGTCTTTGTTTGTCTTATTGGAATGGTTGATGAGGTGAACTCGTAAGCATCTCATTCTTGTTAACAACCATAAGCATCACATTTTTATTAACTTTCACATTTTTATGTGAAGAAGAATTAGGTTCATTGATGTTGCGAAGAGAACAATGATGAGATATGAGGAGAGAATACGGTTGCGAAGTGGATTGATCACACAGCATCTAGAACCTTCTTTTTGCTCATTACTAACTGTTTCTAACTTTCTTCTGCGAAAATAAGTCATGTAGGTGAATCCTTAACAACTGAAGTTGGTGAATCTTTATCGTTCTTTAACAATTTTTGTTAGTAAAGTTCTCCTAGTTGTACGTTTTTCTTTTGCCCCCGCTTCGATAAAATCCTTTGCGTGCATAAGTTGAGTTCCATGCCTCTTGGCATTCCTTGCTTCACTGGTATGCGATGATGAATATAATTTCGATTGACGTTACTTTAGTTTCGCTTGAATTGTTGAATTCCAAGCTATTTTATCTCTTCTTCCTTTACTCTTCTGGATCTGGACCAATCATTAACAGCATCCGTTGCTTGAAGATTTAAATTATTTCTTGGAAACTTTTTTTTTTTTTCCTTAAAGTTTATAGATCCAATTAAATTCGTCACCAACAGTAGTCAATTTTTCTAAACTTTCTTGAACCCACAAGATTAGGTCCCTGTTTCTAGCGCATATGTAGTAGCGGGATTTCCCACACTACACCCCTCACTATATTTTGTAGATCTAAACCTTATTAATCACCTAAATATCAAATATAAGAGCTAGAAATTTAAATAGACACATAAGATTTTTTACGTGGTTCGATCAATGTGATCTACATCCACGGTTCTTCACTATGATTGTTGAGGTTACATAAGAATCACATTTACAATCTCCATTAATGGATATTTTGTAGAGCTCTAGATCTAATTATTTGGGGAAGAAGATGATAAAGAAAATAAATCTCTCTCTCAAAATATCTCTCTCCTCTTAAAAGTGTTCTCTTCTCCCTTATCCCTCTCTTTCTCTCCCCTGCTCTCCTCTTTATATAGTGTTTACATAGTGGATGACAGCTCACATACAGCTCATACTCTCGAGAGCTCTTTAATAACTCCGCAGGCTCTCGCTACCTTCTCGCGAGACATTCTCGCGAGCCCTTTAATAATTTCGCAGGCTCTCGCTACCTTCTCTCGAGACATTCTCTCGAGCCCTTTAATAATTTCGCAGGCTCTCGCTACCTTCTCTCGAGACATTCTCTCGAGTCTTGCTACCTTCTCTCGAGACATTCTCTCGAGTCTTGCTACCTTCTCTCGAGACACTCTCGCGAGTCTTGCTACCTTCTCTCGAGACACTCTCGCGAGTCTTGCTACCTTCTCGCGAGTTATGAAAAATAATGAATCTCGCGAGCTCTTCTCGCGAGTTA